>MU724501.1:55330-115845 GCA_026770625.1 Nicotiana glauca | reverse complement strand
TATCTATTTCCTACTTTCTCTCCATTCATGTTTTAATAAGACTCCTTCCAGTTGAGTATTACCTATTTTAAGTCATAATAAACGAAATTTCAATTACAAAAAAGGAAAAAGATACACTACAATTTTTTTTTTTTAAATTCCTGAGTATCATGTAATCTTTTTGAGCAAAAGATCTAAAAATTTAAATCAACATTTCCGCAAGAACATCTGAAATGTAAGAAACATGACCAGGTTGACACACTTTAATATACATCAAAAGTTCCTTGTGAGATATAGTGATACCCAAGAAGATAATCTGACTCAGAATGGTGACGCCTTAGTGATGACCATTTTTGTTGTCGCTGTCCATTTCCTCCGCATCTTATCACAACAACTTTGAATGAAATTGTCGCCAAAATTTATCCTTGTTTCTATCTTTACGATTGTTCTATTCTGCTTTTATTGAATAATTTGTTAACAACATTGCCAAACTACCGCACCAATTGCAGTTGAATCAAAAAGTGTAATTGAGCAGATTCGAAGTTTTAGTGGATTTCAAATTAAATCCAATCGCCTCCAAACTTCGGATTTAACTTTGTATTAGTATTCCCAACAAGAATCTATGCTATCCCAGTTAAATTCTCACATAAAATTCATTATTCTCACATAAAACTCAATTTCTCCGAAGTGCGACGATGGCGCCTTTATGTGAAACTCGAAATTTCTCCACCCAAATCATTAAGTTCCCATCAGTATTCAAGTGTTTCCGTTCAAACAAATATGAATCAGTGCACACGAGTCGATTTGGAATTCATTCTCTACTTTTCTCTCCTTAATAAATCAACTGAGAAAAAATAATATATGGTACATCAACAAACAAATTAAAAGCAAATTACGTATGACTTTAATGAAAATTTGAATATCTACAATAATATACATAGTAAAAATAAATTTCATACAACTAATTATAGTTGACAACCTATTTATAACTTATCTATAATTTTCATATATTATTTCTACACAGTTAAATTCAACAACAACATTATACAACTTAAATACAATTTTCATAAAAATTTTATACAATATGTCTTTTGTATGTATTTTGTATATGATTTATATATATTTTGTAAGTGGTATGTTATTCTTCCTCTCTGAAATTTCAGTCAAAACTTCCTCTCTTAAAAGCATTTTGATACATATCAAAAACTTTATATAAAAAGATAGTATTTATAACATAAATACAAATTTAATACAATGATTCATACGTTATACGACTATTTTTTAATTTTCATACAATATTCAAATAAAAATATATAATTTTACAACAGAATACAACTTAAATATAATTTACATACAATGATAATACAATTTCGTAAGTATATGTCGAGTTTCAATATGAAATTCAGCCAAAATCAAGTCTAATCAAAATTTATTAATTGAAAATTATAATTCGAACGCCAATTATACAACATGAAAGAAAATTACTAAGTTAAAACTTAATTATTATAACAATTAAAACTCATTGATGAAATTTCTATGGAAATAAAGGATACAAATCAGAGAAAAAACGAAGGAAGAAAATTAGGAAAGAAAGAGAGAGACAGAGAGAGAAAAAGAGATGGAGGGGAGAGAGAGAGAGCGCAGGGACGGACATTCCCTATTCAATTCCCAATATAAAGGGATATTCATTAATACTAATTTGTATAAAATTGATAGATTGCATATGCCCATGCAATTAAGTTAAAACATGATTAAAGAGGGTAATAAAATTTCATTTATATCATAGGAAGGTAAATTAAACTTTATTACCAATTTTTACCTTCCTATATCTTAAATGAAACTTTATTACTCTCCTTAATCAAGTTTATCTTAATTACATGAACAAATACAATTTACCAATTATATACAAATTAGTATTAATGAATACCCCTTTATATTAGGAATTGAATAAGGAACCAGTTATTTCTAATCCTTGTTCTCTCTCATGCGCTCTATCACTCCATTTCTCTCTCTCTCTCTCTCTCCAATTTTTCTTCCTATGATGTTCTCCACTTTTTATCCTTTCATGTTGTATATATTTTTAAACGGAATTCATCAATGGATTTCAATCGTTTTACTATAGAGTTTTAACTTAGCAATTTCCTTTCATGTTGCACAATTGATGTTCAAATTGAAATTGTCAACCAATAAATTTTGAAGGTGTTTGACTCTCCATCATTGATAGCCACTAAAAAGCTTTAAAACTTTGAATTCGAATTTGGGTTTTCAAAAACCATTATTTGTTTTGATTGGGTGTCGTTGCAAATAATTAAAAATATTGTTTGGAGTTTATATCTTAATTTTGAGGGTGTTTTGTGAAGATTAGACTTGATATTGATTGAATTTCATATTGAAACTCGAAGAAGAAGAAGAAGAACACATGACATATAATATACTTACGAAATTGTAGTAAAGTTGTATTATAATTGTATGTAAATTGTATTCTATTGTAGTTATATATATATATATATATATATATATATATATATATATATATATATATTTGTTTGAATGTTATATGAAAGTTGAAAAATAGTTGTATAATGTATGAATCGTTGTGTAAAATTTATATTTAAGTTATCAATACTATCTTTGTCAAGATCTGGATTTTCCACCATTAGGGTTATGATGGCGCCTAACTCTTGAACACTAGGCAAGCAAACAGTTACAGTTTTAACATATTAATCATTAACCCAAAACGACAATAAATAATAATTAAATCTAAACAGATATAAGTGCAGAAATTTAATCATAGCTAAAACTCTAAAACACGACTACCCCAATGATCTGGTGTCACAATCCACGAACGTCTAAGAATTTCTACAAATACTGGTTTAAAAGAAAATACATTTGTTCTTCGGAATGAAAGAAAATAGGAACTAAAATAGAGAGAAGGAGACTCCAAGGTCTACGAATGTCGGCAGATCTACCTTGGGTCACCTGTGGACTGAAGGCAGCAACCCAAACTCTACTCACAAGGTCTGGCACCAAAATCTGCACGGAAAGTATAGAGTGCAGTATTAGTACAACCAAGCCTATGTTCTGGTACGAGCCTAACCTCGGTGAAGTAGTGACGAGGCTTGGACGCGACAACAATATATAAACTAGTGCAGTTAAATCATATACGAGAAAATAATAATAACATAAACTTAACACAACATAACGGTAAAAGGAAACATGATGAGGGGGATATCAAATTTTGACAGTAATTCAATAAAGAAGTATGCTTTGAACCAACAAAAATGATAACACAGTAACATATGCACAGCATCAACCTTCGTGTTTTTGCTCTCGTCCTCACGATAAGAAATAACAGAAATAATACAACATCACCCTTCGTGCGTTAACTCTCTCATAATCATGGCACAACATCACCCTTCGTATATTAACACTCACAAAATATGGCACGGTATCACCCTTCGTGCATTAATACTCACAGAATATGGCACGGCATCACCCTTCGTGCATTAACACTAACTATATTATGCACGGTATCACCCTTCGTACTTTAAACTCTTCCTCATCCAAATAATAGAAACAATAACTTCCTGGCAAGGGAATCAACAATAACCAATCTCGTTTTAACAGTTAACTTCACAATATATGTCTCCATTTGAGTCAATACTCAACAATTATCCAATACCAGGAAAATATAATAAGACTTGTTCAATCATGAAGAATAACCAGTTTAAGCATGAACTGTACGTAATAAGAGACACAACGATCACAAGTATAGGACTCACTTGCATGCTATAACCCAACAACAACGTATAGATACTCGTCAACTCACCTATACGTTGTACTCAAACAACTAAACACGTAGAAAATAAGGCAACAACATCTAATCCCTCAAGCTAAGGTTAGCCACAACACTTACCTCGATTCCACGGCAAAAATCAAGCCTCAATTACCGTTTTATCTCTTGATTCCACCTCCAATCAACTTGTATCTAGTAATAATTTACTTAATAACATCAATAAATGCTAAAGAACTCAATTTCAATGCTTAATTTAAAGGTTTCCCAACATTTTTCCTAAAAAGTCAAAAATCGACCCGGGCCCGCTTGGTCGAAACTCGAAGTTCGGACATAAACCCGATTACACATTCACCCCCGAGCCCGGATATGCAATGGGTTTTGGAATCCAACCTCAATTTGAGGTCTAAATCCCCACATTTCTAGATTCTTAATTTCCCACGAAAATCCTTAGATTTTGCGATGAAATCTAGTAAAAAGATGAAATAGATTGGAATAAATGAGTTAGAAATTGTTTACCTATGATTTGGGGAAGAACTACTCTTTAGAAAATCACCTCTTAAAGCTTAGGGTTTGAAAATTTGAGAAATAAATTGAAAATCCCATCTAAGTCCCTTTTTGCAAAGTCGCAGATGTCACATTTGGGATATGAGCTTAGTAACTGCAAAGCTCACAAATCTGAGATAGGCGTCGCAAATGCGAATCTGCCGCGTCTCTACCACTGTCGCAAATGCGAACCTTTGGTCACATTTGCGAAGGATTGTTCGAAATTGCGAACATGAGATGACTCAGCTTCCTTCACACTTGAGATGGAAGCCTCACAAATGCGACCTTGATAGTGATCGCAAATGTGAACCCTGACCTCGCATCGAGGTCTGAGGCTTGCAACACAACTGAAGCATACAAGCTATTTTTTCAAGTTCCAAATCACTCCGTAGCCTATTCAAAACTCACCCGATCCCTCGGAGATCAAAACCAACAACGCACACAAGTCTTAAAACATCATACGAACTTCCTCGTGCAATCAAATCGCCAAAATAACACCTAGAACTATGAATTCAACACCAAAACACATGAAATTTTCAAGATAGTTTCAAACTTTCTATTTTCTCAACCAAAGGTCCGAATCACGTCAAATCACCTCCATTTTCCACCAAATTTCATAGATAAGATTTAAATATTATAACGAACATGTACCTGGCTCCAGAATCAAAATATGGGCCCGATACCAACAAGTTCACACATTATCAAATTTCCATATACTATTATATTTCCAGTTAAATAATTTTATTCAAAAATTTATTTCTCTAGCTAGGGACCTCGGAATTCAATTCTGGGCATACGCCCAAGTCCCATATTTTACTACGGACCCTCTGGACCGTCTGATCACGGGTTCGGGTCCATTTACTGAAGACCGAAGTCAACTTAAATTAATTTTAAAGGCAAAACTCAATATTTTTCTCAAATTTTCATATAAGAGTTTCCGGGAGCACGTCTAGACTACACACGCAAATTGAGAAGAAAAAAAATGAGGTTTTCATTGCTTCAGAACACGGAATAAGATTCTAAAATGAAAGATGACCCTTTGGGTTATCATATTCTCCACCTCTAAAACAACCGTTCGTCCTCGAACTAACATAGAAAAGTACCTGAGTCGGTGAAAAGATGGGGATATCATCTCGTCATATCGGACTCAAACTACCAGGTAGCTACCTCAACAGGCTGACCTCTCCACTGCACACGAACAGAAGGGTAACTCTTTGATCTCAATTAACGAACCTGCCGGTATCGAATAGCCACCGGCTCTTCCTTGTAGGTCAAATCCTCGCCAGCTGGACAGTGCTAAAATCTAATACGTAGGATGGATCGCTGTGATACTTCCGAAGCATGGACACATGAAACACTCGATGCATAGTTGATAAACCTGGCGGCAACACAAGTTTGTAAGCCACCTCTCCCACTCAATCAAGGATCTCATAAGGTCCGATGAACTTAGGGCTTAACTTGTCCTTCTTCCCAAATCTCATCATGCCCTTCATGGGCGACACCCGAAGTAACACTCGCTCTCCAACCATGAATACCACTTCACGAACCTTACGGTCGACATAACTCTTTTTCCTTGACTGAGCTGTACGGAGTCTATCCAAAATGATCTTAAACTTATCCAAGGCAGGCTGCACTAAATCTGTACCCAATAACTGAGCCTCTCCCGGCTCAAACCATGCGATCGGCGACAGACACCGTCTACCATATAATGCCTAATAGGGAGCTATCTGGATGCTCGACTAATAACTATTATTGTAGTCAAACTCCGCTAATGGCAAGAATTGATCCCAAGAACCTCCAAAGTCAATAACACATGCATGGAGCTTATCCTCCAAAATCTAAATAGTACGCTCGGATTGTCCTGTCCGTCTGAGGATGAAATATTGTGCTCAACTCGACCCGCGTAACCAACTCACGTTGTACTGCCCTCCAGAAATGCGAGCTAAACTGTGTACGTCGTTCAGAAATGATAGACACAGGCACACTATGAAGATGAACGATATCACAGATATAAATCTCTGTCAATCACTCCGAAGAATATGACACTACCATAGGAATGAAATACACTGACTTAGCCAGCCTATCTATAATAAACCATACTTCATCGAACTTCCTATGAGTCCAACAACGAAGTCCATAGTAATACTCTCTCATTTCCACTCAGGAATCTCAATCTGCTGAAGTAAACCACTAGGTCTATAATGCTCGTACTTTACCTGCTGACAATTCAAACACCGAGCTACATATGCAACAACATCATTCATCATACTCCTCCACTAATAATGCTGCCACAAGTCCTGATACATCATTGGGGCGCCCAGATGAATAGAATTCCGTAAACTCTGAGCCTCTTCCAGAATCAACTCACGAAGTCCATCCATATTAGGCACCCAAATACGACCCTGCATCCTCAAAACTCCATCATCTCCAACTGTAAACTACTTGGCACCACCGTGCCACACTGTGTCTCTAAGGACAAACAAATGAGAGTTATCATACTGCCAATCTCTTATATGCTCCAATAATGAAGACCGAGTGACCGTACAAGCTAGAACACGACTAGGCTCAAAACTATCCAACATCACGAACTGTTTGGCCAAAGACTGAACATCCAAAGCAAGCGGTCTATCACCGACTGGATTGTATGCAAGGCTGCCCATACTAGCCGACTTCCTACTCAAAGCATCGACCACTACATTGGCCTTCCCGGGATGATACAAGATGGTGATATCATATTCCTTCAGTAGCTCCAACCACCTCCTCTGCCTCAAATTTAGCTCCTTCTGCTTGAACAAGTATTGAAAACTCTTGTGATTTGTGAACACCTCACACAACACACCATATAGATAATGCCTCTAAATCTTCAGCACGTGGACAATGGCTGCTAGCTCCAAATCATGACTTGGATAATTCTTCTCGTGAATCTTCAACTGCCGCGAAGCATATGCAATAACCTTGCCATTCTGCATCAACACCGCACCAAGCCTGATACGAGATACATCACCATACACTGTATATAACATTGAACCTATGGGCAACACCAATACCGGTGTCGTAGTCAAAGATATCTAGAGCTTCTGAAAGCTGGCCTCACACTCATCCGACCATCTGAACAGGGAACCCTTCTAGGTTAATCTGGTCATTGGGGCTGCTGTGGAGGAAAACCCCTCCACAAATCGACGGCAGTATCCTGCCAAACCCAAAAAACTCCGAATCTCTGTAGATGATATGTGTCTAGGCCGGTCTTTGATTACTTTAATGTTCTTAGGATCCACCTGAATACCCTCTAATGATACAACGTGACCAAAGAATGCAATTGAACTTAACCAAAATTCACACTTAGAAAACTTAGCATATAACTAGTTGTCTCTTAGAGTCTAAAGAACGACTCAAAGATGATGCTCATGCTCCTCTTGGCTGCGGGAGTATATTAAGATATCATCAATAAAAACAATCACAAAGGAATCCAGATAAGGCTTGAACACTCGGTTCATCAAATCCATGAACGCTGCTGGGGAATTTGTCAACCCAAATGATATCACTATAAACTCATAATGCATGTACCGAGTGCGAAAAGATGTCTTACGGACATCGGATGCCCTAATCCTCAACTGATGGTAGCCAGACCTCAAATTAATCTTCAAAAATACCTTGGCACCCTGAAGCTGATAAAATAAATCATCAATCTTCGGCAATGGATACTTGTTCTTGATGGTGACTTTGTTCAACTGTCGATAGTCTATGCACATCCTCATCAACCCATCTTTCTTCTTAATGAACAACACCAGCGCACCCCAAGGCGAGACACTAGGTCTTTTAAATCCCTTATCAAGAAAATCTTGCAACTATTCTTTCAATTCTTTCAACTCTGGCGGGGCCATGCGGTATGACGGAATGGAAATAGGTTGAGTTCCTAGAGCCACATCAATGCAAAATTCAATATTCTTATCGGGTGGCATCCCCAGCAGGTGTGCAGGAAATACCTCTAGAAACTTAGGAATTACTAGTACAAACTCCATGGAAGGGACCTCTGTACTAGAATAGTGAACATAAGCCAAATAAGCCAAAAACCCCTTCTCGATCATACGCCAAGCCTTCATATAAGAAACGACCCTACTAGTAGAATGACCAGGAGTCCCTCTCCACTCAAATCAAGGAAACCCCGGCAAGGCTAAGGTCACAGTGTTGGCATGACAGTCCAATATGGCATGATAAGGTGACAATCAATTCATCTCCAAGATGGCATCAAAATCGACCATATCAAGAAGTAGGATATCTTTATGGGTCTCAAGACCCCCAATAATAACCAAACATGATCGATAGACACGATCAAAAATAATAGAATCACCCACCAGTGTGGACACATATACATGAGCACTCAAAGAATCACAAGGCATAACCAAATACGTAGCAAAATAAGATGACACATATGAGTATGTAGAACCTGGATCAAATAGAATGGAAGCATATCTACTGCAAACTGAAACCGTACATGTGAGAACGACATCCGATTCCTCAACCTCAGGCCTTGTTGGGAAAGCATAACATTGGGGCTGGGCCTCACCCTCTGAACTACATCCCTGGGATGACATCATGTTGGTTGGCCTCCACATTTAGTGGCCTGACCTCCACCGCTAGCTGCCTGACACCAACCTTTAGTTGGATAAGCGTGCGATGGAACGCCCGGTGCCGGAACCACGTCACGAGAACCCTGATGCTGAGAACTACTCGATGCTCAAGGGAAAAATCTAGAAATCTACCTCGGATCGCCACATGTATAACAATTCCTCGGCTGCTGGGACTGCTAACCTTGAAACTGAACCTCACGGCTTGAGCAACCACCCTGAAAACTCTGGAGCGGAGGTGCAGTGATAGGAGCTGGTAGTGCACTGTAGGGTAGCTGATCAGAATACTACATATGAGAACCAGGGCCACCTGAAGCACTGTGAGAAGCCTGAAGTGCTGAATGAAACGGCCTGGGAGGATGGCCCCTACCAAAAGATTCCCTGCCTCTAGACGAGGCACCACTAAACCTACCAGAATGACGAGGCCTCTTGTCCAACCCCTGAACGGTCTCTTGAGCTAGAACCATCTCAACCCGCCTGGTCACATTAGCCGCATCCTCGAAAGAAATCTTGCTCCTTATCTCCTTAGCCATGTGCAATTTGATAGGCTGAGTGAGTCCCTCAATTAAACTCCTCACTCTCTCCCTCTCGGTGGGGAGTATAAGAAGAGCATGACGAGCCAAATTAACAAACCTAGTCTCGCACTAGGTGATAGTTATAGAACCCGCTGAAGATGCTCGAACCGCCTGCGGTAGTCCTCTCTCTGAGTGATATGAAGGAACTTCTCGAGAAATAGCTGAGAAAACTGGTCCAAAGTCAAGGCAGTCGACCCAGCTGGTCTAGTCAACACAAAATCATTCCACCATCTCTTGGCGGACCATATCATCTGGAATATAGCAAAGTCGACCCCAATTGTCTCTACTATCCCCATGTTCCGCAACACCTCATCGCAACGGTCAAGATAATTCTGGGGGTCCTCAGAAGCTGCCTCACTGTAGTGAACCGAGAAAAGCTTGGTGAACTTATCCAACCTTAACAAAACCTTAGAAGACATAGATGATCCACCAGTGGCCTGAGCCACAACAATCGGCTGAACTGCTGGAGTCTGGAACTGAGGAGCCATCTTCTCTTTGGTGTGTGTAGCAGGAGTGTAAGCTCCTCCCCTAGCTTGAGAGACGAATGGTGCTACAGGGAATGTGCCAGGCTGAGCTAGCTCTCCATAAGGCCCAATATACGGACCAAAGCATCCTGAAGTACTGAGGTAGCGATGAATCGCTCGGGAACCTGAGTTGGCCCTGCCAGAACGGTCTGAGCCGGAATCTCATCATCGAACTCCACCTAAGGCTCTGCTGCTGGTGCTGCTGCTCGAGCTCTAGGCTGAGCCCTGCCCCTGACCCTACCTCGGCCTCTAGCACGGCATCTTCCTCGTCCTCTTCCCCACGTAGGAGCTTCCACCGGGGGCTTGAGCTTCTGATCAGTTGATGAAGCAGTACGTGTTCTCGCCATCTGCGAAAGAATAGAGTAGAAGTTCAATTTGCGTTGAGAAGTCAAATCGCACTACAGAGAAGAATAGATGTGAAGTTGTTCCTAAACTTTGTAGCCTATGGGCATAAGCACAGACGTCTCTGTACCGATCGCTCAAACTCCAGCTAGCTTGTTCGTCAATTGTGAGACCTAGACAACCTAGTGCTCTAATACCAACTTGTCACGATCCGGATTTCCCACTATTGGGGTCGTGATGGCGCCTTACTCTTAAATACTAGGCAAGCCAACAATTATAATTCTAACATATAAATCATTAACCAAAAACGATAATAAATAATAATTAAAGCTAAACAGATATAAGTGCAAAAATTTTATCACAACTCAAAACTCTAAAACATGACTACCCCAATGATCTGGTGTCACAATCCACAAACTTCTAAGAATTTCTACAAATACTAGTTTAAAGAAAAATTCATCTGTTTTCGGAATGAAAGAAAACAGGAACCAAAATAGAGGGAAGGAGACTTCAGGGTTTGTGAACGCCGACAAATCTACCTTGGGTCTCCTGTGGACTGAAGGCAGCAACCTAAACTCTACTCGTGAGGTCTGACACCAAAATTTGCATGAAAAATACAGAGTGCAGCATCAGTACAACCGACCCCATGTACTGGTAAATGCCGAGCCTAACCTCGGCGAAGTAGTGATGAGGCTAGGACACGAAAACAATATATTAACTTGTGCAGTTAAATCATGTACGAGAAAATAATAGCAACAGAAATTTAATACAACATAATGGGAAGGGGAAACATGTTGAGGGGGATATCAAATTTTGACAGTAATTCAGTATAAAAGCAAAATAAATATCATGCTTTGAACCAACAGAAATGATAAGATAGTAACATGTGCACGGTATTGCCCCTTGTACTTTTATTCTCGTTCTCTCCATAAAAAATATAGAAACGACACGGCATCACCTTTCGTGCATTAACACTCTCATAATCATGGCACAACATCACTCTTCGTGCATTAAAACTCACAGAATATGGCACTACATAACCATTCGTGCATTAATACTCACAGAATATGGAACGGCATCACCCTTCGTTCATTAACACTCGCTCACAATATCGTGCACGACATCAAGCTTCGTGCTTTATACTCTTCCTCGCCCAAACAATAGAAATAATAACATCCCGGCAAGGGAATCAACAATAATCAATCTCGTTTCAACAATTAACTTCACAATATGTGTCTCCACTTGACTCAATACTCAACAATTATCCAATACCAGGAAAACATAATAAGACTTGTTCAATCATGAAAAATAACCAGTTTAAGCATGAATAATGAGTTAGAAATAGTTTACTTATGATTTGGGGAAGAACTACTCTTTAGAAAATCGCCTCTTGAAGTTTAGGGTTTGAAAATTTGAGAAATGAATTGAAAATCACATCTAAGTCCATTTTTGCACAGTTATATATGCCGCATTTGCGACAGGTGCTTCGCAAATGCGAAATAGGCATCGTAAATGCGAACCTGCCGCATCTCTGCCACTGTCGCAAATGCGAACCTTTGGTCACATTTGCGATGACCTCCCCCCCCCCCCCCCGACTATTTCGCATTTGCGAAGAATTGTTCGCAATTGCGAACTTGAGCTGGCCCAGCTACCTTTGCATTTGCGATGGAAGCCGCGCATGTGCGACCTTGATAGTGATCGCAAATGTGAACCCCGACCTCGCATCGAGGTCTGAGGCTTGCAACACAGCTCAAGCATACCAGCTATTTTTCCAAGTTCCAAATCATTCTGTAGCCTATACAAAACTTACCCGAGCCCTCAGGGATCAAAACCAACCATGCACACAAGTCTTAACACATCATACGAACTTTCTCGTGCGATCAAATTGCCAAAATAACACCTAAAACTATGAATTCAATACCAAAACACATGAAATTTTCAAGATAGTTTCACACTTCCTATTTTCTCAACCAAAGGTCCGAATCACGTCAAATCACCTCCTTTTTCCACCAAATTTTACAAATAAGATTTAAATATTATAACAGAACTGTACCGGGCTCAGGAACCAAAATAGGGGCCCGATACTAACAAGTTTACACATTATCAAATTTCCATATACTATTATATTTCAAGTTAAACAATTTTCTTCCAAAATTTATTTCTCGGGCTAGGGAGTTCGGAATTCAATTTCGGGCATACATCCAAGTCTCATATTTTACTACGGACCCTCCGGGAACGTCCGATCACGAGTCCAAGTCCGTCTACTCAAAATATTGACCGAAGTCAACTTAAATCAATTTTAAAGGCAAAACTCAATATTTTTCTCAAATTTTCATATAAGACTTTCGAGAAGTACGCCTGGACTGCGTACACAATTCAAGGAGAAGGAAAATGAGGGGTTTTAGGCCTCAGAATATGGAATCAGATTCTAAAATGAAAGATGACCCTTTGGGTCATCACAATCTTTTTACATAAAGTTGTTAATATGCATCAAAATTGTATTAAGAAAGAAATTATTGATTGAAATTTTAGAGAGGAATAAGCACACACTACATACAAAATATATACAAATGAGATACAAAATATATGAAATATATAAATGACATACTGTATAAATTTGTATGCAAATTGTAGTTAAGTTGTATGATGTTGCAGATATAGAACAGGAAGTAGAAGAACACATGACATGCAATATCAAAATTGTATTAATGTTGTACGTAAATTGTATTTAAGTTGTATTCTGTTGTAATTATATATATTTTTGTTTGAAAATTGTATGGAAGTTGAAAAATTACTGTATAATGTAGGAATAAATTTGTATTTAAGTTATAAATACTATTTTTTTTTTACATAAAGTTGTTGATATTTTATCAAATTGTTTTAAGTGAGGAAGTTTTGATTGAAATTTCAAAGAAGAAGAAAAACACAACACGTACAAATTATATACAAATCATATACAAAATACAGACAAAGACATAATGTATAAAATTTATATGAAAATTGTATTTAAGTTGTATGATGTCGTAGTTGTATTTACCTGGGTAAGAATGATGTATGAAAGTTGCAGAATACAATATGTAAATACAGAAAATTACCTATACGTTTTACCCAACTTACGGTATAGGTTTTATATTGTGTGTGTGAGTGTATATATATTAACTGTGCATTACTTTCCAAAATTCTCATCTGAGTCCATCACCTACAGTTGTGATTTGAGACTTTTTGAAGTGTTAAAGCTATTCAACTGATATTAGTGTTATACATTTTTTATCTCTGCTACTCTCAAGTCGAAGTACTAATTTTTTTCAATTTTCCCAGGCTTTAGGAGCTGTTTTATTTTAAAAAAAATACAACTGATGTCCTAGTTTACACGCGCTTTGATTATCTCACTGCGAACTTGCTACCTCTCACGTACCGGATAACTCTGCCTTGTTATTACAATACGTTTGTTTTCTGGTTTAGGGTTCCCCCCTCTACCCCTCTTCTCCCCCTCCCCCACCTACTATAGGCTCTGTCAAATTCGAATGAATTTTTTTTATTCTTCTACCAAATGTACTGCTCCGTGGATGTAAATAATTTTTCTTACAATTTAGTTTTCTTTCCTCGAATTTGCTCCTAGCACTCTTAATTTCTCTCATATTTTTGTTTGGTTCTAAGTTGTGTTTAGGCTCAAGAATCTCGAATGCCATTCTTCTATGGCGGGTCTACATCTCACATGTAATATCAGATAATACATTAATTCTTGATCCTAATATTGTTAAACATGTTAACAATGTTACACTTTCCTTCCTTCTGATATGACTATGCGAACACACTTTTCTGGGTGAGCTAACACATAACTCTCTAATAATATGGTTAAAAATTCTTTGATCTTCACCTCTCTCTTATATTAGTTTATATTTTATTTGTGCAATCTAATTCTAGATTTGTATAATACACCATAAATATGTGCATCACGTAGCTGGGGTCTGGGGATATGCTTTTTCTATTGGGTATTAAGATTAATTATTGTTTAGATATTAGAATGTGGGATTTGATTGGAATAATTTGATTGAATTTTGGTAAGAAAATTAGTAACAAAGTTACGGTCATCGCTCGTTGGTTAAAGGATAGGGAAAGAAGAGGAGGAGAGAAAAAAGGAAATAGGTGTCACTGAATCCCTCAATTTAAGGCACTAATAATGGTTTGTATATATATTGTAAGGAAAACTTGTTTAGGGCAGGTAATATACAAAATTTGGATAATTTTGGTAAATAAGTTTCAAATATTACACAGGAAGGAAAAAATCCCTCCTTCAAATATCATAAAGAACAAATCTCAATCATCAAATTGATTAAAAAACAACAAAATACATCCATTTTTTGCAACTAAGTAGAAGAAGAAACTCTAAACGCAAAGAAGAAGAGAAAAATATATATATATGAAGTACTAAAAAGTTGTTATGAAATAATAATAAAAGAAGAAGAAGAGTATTGTAGAGAAAAGTAGAGAGAGAGAATTCTTATTGATTTTGGGATGAACTACAATGTAATAGAACCATTTATTTATAGGGAGAGAGCGACTTAGCCACCAAGTAATAAACACTAGAATCTCTCTAAATATAGACATTTACCTTAAATAGAATCATATTTATAACACTCCCCCTTGAATGTCTATTCAACAGATAATGTGCCTCGTTAAAACCTTAACTAAAATAAAATCCAATGGGAAAAAATTCTAGAAAAGGAAAAAGAGTACACATATCTAATAATATGCCTTTTGGTTGCCTCGTTAAAAACCTTCAAGGAAAATCCAGTGGGACAAAATCTTGTAAGGAAAAAAGAGTACAACGCGTATTAAATCTCCCTGATGAGAGCATCAATTCACATCGTTGAGCATTTGCATTCCAATCTTGTGCACCATCTTCAAAAGATCTTTGGTAGAGATTTGATGAACAAATCAGTCATATTAACTTGAATGGATATATTGCACCTTGAAATCCTCATTATTGATAGATATATAATATCTTCATATAATGTCGTGGAGTGACTCTTCAATATCTCCATAGAGATTCTCGCTATCATATTATCATGCTTATAATTATAGCAAGATACATATATGCACAAATTGCACTGAGGATGTGGTATTTCAAGATCAAGAATTATATATGCTTCAAGCAACTTAAATCCTTCATGGATTGTCATATAAGTTAAGTCATATAAGCCATATAATAGACTTTAGATGCATATCAACTTTCAAGTGTTTGAACTGCAGGTCCAAAACGACATGTCTTTCATATGAAACCAATTCTATATGAATTGTGTCTCTTTCATTTGGCCAATATTTTTGTGTCTGTAAGCTACAGACTTAAGATCATCATCTATACTTAGCGTTATCATAGATGTAGTCGACAAATATTTTATATCAATTTTAATTTATTTTCATAATGACATAACATAGAGATTTATTCATTCATATATTCAGGTACCTGAATCTCTCATGAGATATTATGAAGTGTTATGTCATGTGATCTTCTAGATCACTTGCCTCCTTTATTATGATCATTTGCTCATCTTCTTTATCAAGAAGTTTATTTGAAACTGATTGTCTATACGCTTTAAGAGTGCCATAGACTTTGTCCTTCTTGGACTTATTCTAATATGAGCATTTGGTTCCTGACCATGAACCACTTGTAAGGGGAGAAAATAATATACTTTCGTATATAACGTATATCAAACTGATATACAAAACTTTGTTCTCATAAGCAATTGTTTAGCTATCAAGTGAAGGAACTCAATAAATTATTTTGCTAAACTAGCTGTGATGTAAACCAACTTATCAAGATGAACTTCTTGAATAGAAAATCTGGAATATGCTCTAAATTAAATTATTGAGCAAGTTACCTCGCAAACACCATGTTGCGGGTTAATAATAATCGCACATGTAACCATCTCATAGATGCATCTTATGTGGTATACATAGCAGGTGAATGTGCCCATATCCACCGTTGATATGGTCGGTTAAGAACTCGCACATCCAGAAGATGAAAGTGGCAGAAATGAGGATGTTGAGGTGGATGTGCGGGCATACAAGGATGGATAAAATTAGAAATGGAGATATTCGAGAGAAGGTAGGCGTGGCCCCCATAGAGGACAAGATGCGGGAAGCAAGACTCAGATGGTTTGGGCACATTCAGAGGAGGAGCATTGATGCACCGGTGAGAAGGTGTGAGCGGCTGGCTGTGGTGGGCACGATAAGAGGTAGAGGGAGACCTAAGAAGTATTGGGGAGAGGTGATCAGGCATGCCATGGCACGTCTTAGGATTACTGAGGACATGGTCCTTGACAGGGGACTGTGGAGGTCGAGCATTAAGGTTGTAGGTTAGGGGTAAGTGTGGATATTTCTCCAGCGCACTAGAGTGAGACTAGACAGTTAGGAGTTAATCTTAGGATGCTACTTATCAGTTACTGATGCAGGGATTTATCTGTTGGATATTACTTTACCTTCCACCCTTTTCATATTTACTATATTTCTTATATTACTGTTATTATGTTATTTTATGCTATTTTATATTATTTTAGTATGAGTCTATTGATAATACTAATATATCATCTCTTGTTGCTGTCTTGAGCCGAGGGTCTCCTGGAAACAGCCTCCATGCCCCTCAGGGTAGGGGTAAGGTCTACGTACATATTACCCTCCCCATACCCCACCTGTGGGATTACACTGGATTGTTGTTGTTGATATTTCCATCATTCATGGGATTCAATCCCAATTTTAATTGGTCTATTAATTAATGAGAACAAGCAATGTGTAAGAGAATTCGTAAAGAACTTTCTAGTTCTTTAATATTTACCCATGTGAATTCTCTTTTATTTTTGTACATCATAGTTGAATTAACATGGCTAAACCAATTATGTCAACTGGATAAATTATCAATATTGATAAACTTCATGTTTACACCATGATGTGTGCAATTATGAATAAACTCCAAGTTTATTATGATATGGATTTTTATATCAATAAATATCCACTTCATTGTGGTATTCTTTTATTTATATAGTACAAATTGGAGAATAAAGCAGGTAGCTTTTCACATACATATTACCCCGCTACAAGTTGTAGTAATAGAAAATATTAAATCTTTCCTTTATTTATAGTTTCAATATAATCAATCGCTTTCGCGTATACTTTGGAAACTGAATAAGTTTCTTTGAGACTTACTGCAACACAATACCGTATTGATAATCAATTGTGTTTCTCCAAAGTAGTAATAATTGGCTCTTCCGGAGCTCTCAATTAATTTGGTACTACCACATATTCATCAACATCCATATGGTAAATATCTCTTTTAAAGAGGAAGTTATACCATTATGGTTATGGTCAAAATTATATGCAAGATCTGTTTCTTGCATTACTGTTGTATTTTAATAATCACAATGCTAAAATATTTTGGCGTACAATAGGTACGTGACCAATGACTATTCATGCCATAATAATGATATTGATTTCTTATATCATCTCAAACCTCCTTCTAGAGGTGAGTGCGGTATATTCACTACCACTAGCACGTTCATATTCTTTGAAGAATGAATATGCATTCGTAAATCAGATGTTGTCACATTCACATCATGAATGGACCATAATCATCTATATGTGGTTTACAAAATCTCATGTCAAATTGATAACAGAAATTACTTTCACAGTGTGAAGGATTATTTTGAGAATCCTTATTATTCTCATTATCACAATGATGACGATTATAATTTCGTCTATTGTCACGTCCACATTGTGCTCAATTCCAAAGCTTCTACTCAATTGGTTAGAGTCTCGTGCTGATAACGTGTTATGAAATAATAATAAAAGAAGAAGAAGAGTATTGTAGAAAAAAGTAGAGAGAGAGAATTCTTATTGATTTTGGGATGAATTACAATGTAATAGAACCCTTTATTTATAGGGAGAGGGTGACTTAACCATCAAGTAATAAACCGTAGAATCTCTCTAAATATAGACATTCACCTTAAATAGAATCACATTTATAATAAAAATTGAGTATTAGTTATATTTTTTTGAAAAAAAAATAGGTACATAATCAATCGGTAGTGCAAAGCTCCGCGCCACATCAAGATTTTACTCTAATTTATCTTCCTTGAGATCGATGTAGACCTCGCCTTATCGTGAGTTAAATTTTTGTGCATTGATAATTATAAATTTTTTAACACTGTTAAGTTAAGCTAACTACTAACTACAACGACAAGTTACTATCTATAGTAATCGTAGTTTTTGAAAATAAAATAAATAAAATAAATTTTTATAACCAGTTAAATAAATTGATGGCGTAAAAATTATATTTGTGGTGACAAGTCCTATTTTTTGGCTCAAGTTCTAGGTGTCATGCTAACTCAAACAGCAGTCATTTATTTCTTTATCCAATCGGAGAATGGCAAGTAAGATATTTTTGACCCATTGTTGATTTTTGACTCCGGTAACAAATGTTTTTGAAAAATAGCGCCACACAAAATTTTAAAGCACGCTCACTGGAATTTTAGCAAGTTATGACAATTGTCATAATTTATGGTAAAATCCTGATGATCACCGGAATTTTTAGCCACAATGCTAAAAAAATCTGGTGATTATCAGGATTTTGGTAAAAAAAACCCGATGGATCATCAGAATTCTTAGCACTAGTCTTAGGAATTAGAATACACGCATCGCACATGTACTTTAGTTTCAATGAGTAAATTATCTTTAGAAGCCGCATAAATGGTTGGGTTTGTTATTTAATAAATAATAACAAAAGAGGTGTGAATGGAAAATGGTGGGAAAAGAAATGGAGGGATGACCCGCGACCCGGTCAGGTCTAGCCTTTTTTTCTTTCCCGGATTAATTTAAATTCGTTTTAAATTTCCCGCAAAAAAAAATTTTCAACAGCTATGGTTGTTCTGAAACAGTGTCACACCAGTTCCAACAGCCATGACTATTATGAAAGGTGGCAAACCTCTTCAGGGTCACACCAGTTCCAACAGCCATGACTATTCAGAAAGGTTGCAAACTTCTTCAGAGGGTCACACCTGTTCCAACAGTCATGACTGTTCTGAAAGGTTGCAAACCTCTTCAGAGGGTCACACCTGTTCCAACAACCATAACTGTTCTGAAAGGTTGCAAACCTCTTCAGAGGGTCACACCTGTTCCAACAGTCATGACTATTCTGAAAGGTTGCAAACCTCTTCAGAAACATCACCAAGTTGGCTATAAATAGACTTTCAAATCCCAGAATATTTACTTACGAAATTTTCTGAATCTTCTTCTTCTTCTTCTGCACAAAATATTCCAGTGTGTTTTATGACCATTGAGTGATTCGCCGATCACTAGAGTTTTAGGTACCGATACACTGGTGAGTTAAATCGTTCTATCCTGGGAGAATATATTCCATAACTTCGGGTACTTGAGGGGAATAATTTCTCTAAGGACATACTGTGTATTCAGTGGGCTCGATTTGTTCCTTCAACATTCAAAAATTATTTTGAAGTTCAAATATTATTTTTCAGAATTGTTTTTACTAACTTTCTGTTTTATTTTTCAGAAAGATTACTGTTTTATTTACATATAGCAATACAGATCATTAACAATCTTAAGGAAATTAATTTATTATAATCTGTATTCTATTAATTGGAGATTAAACAAGAACGATAAAATACGGAAAGGTTGCAATTGGTTTGTGGCACTTTTTGGAGATATAGGAATGAAATATGCAAGTTCACGGTGGCGTCAGGTTGGACTCACGTGCATGTGTGATGGTTGTTTGTCTGGTTTAAAGAATGCATTTTTGCATTACAGGACACAGACACCATTAAATAATTTACGTTTCTGGTGGCTACCAAAATAGACATATTTTGGGTTTTATGTTATATATTGTTAACAAGCAGTTGGTCTTTGCAAATGTTTTATGGCTTTCTAACAAGGTTTTGTGCTGCCTAGTTGTCACTCTTATCCGGTGGTATAATATATCTCTTGAAGCCATTTCATAAAAGAGAAGAGTTGAATAATAATTGACAGAATCACAAATAATAACGGTGGAATGCCTTCAATAACTAATTCATTTGTCCCATTTGACAAGATGTTATTCCACGTCATTCTTGCAATAAGTCATATTATCAAGGAAAATAAATCAAACACCGGATAATATACTTCAAAGGAATTTATGATAACTTACTTTTAGACCCAGCAATTGCAGAAGCCGCAACCGGCGTTTGACAATGAAGAATTTGTTGCATCGTATCTTTGCTGGAAAATTAAAACGGCTTGATGGCAAGACACAATCTTTGTGATTTATGAAATTCAGTTTCTATAAATGTTAGAGTAGATGTTCATTATGTGGTGAGCTCAAATATATATTGTGTCTTGCATGCAAATTAATTAAAAATAACTAAGGTTATATTATTTATATCTTTTGGTATATAACTTTGGTAGCATGCTTGAAATTATGTGAAAAAGTTAGTTCAAGGTTGTAAGATATGAGTTAGGCCTACACCTAATACTTGAAAATATTCTTGAGATCTTAATATATGTAAAGATGAACATATATGTGTTTGATTAGAGAAAAAGATCAAATTGTTTAAGTATTATAATGGTTTAGTTGAAAAATTATTTGGAAAGGGAATTAAAAGTCTCATGATTTTCTAAACCTTTTATGAAGAATAAAATCTTCGTGATTTTCTACTCCTACTTCGAGATCAAAATCTGCGTGATTTTGTACTCGTTCATTGAGATTAAAGTCTTCGTGACTTTCTACTCATTTGTTGGAAATTAAAGTCTAAGTAACTTTATATTCGTTTTAGAGATTAAAATCTTAGTGATATTCTACTCCAATTTATTATTCGGTTTGAAGATTAAAAACTTCACAGTTTATTAAATTTGATTGTGTCACATATTAATCGGTTTGAAGATTTAAAACTTTACCATTTATTAGATCTAGTTGTATCAGATGTTACTCGATTTGAAGATTAAAAACTTCACCGTTTATTAATTATGAATGTGTCAGATTGGTTTGAAGATTAAAAATTTCACCATTTATTAATTCCGACTATATAATGACACAAATAATAATTCTTGTGGTTGGCTCAATAACATAATAGAGGTAGAGAATATAAATCTCCATTTGCAGAAATATGTTGGGAATATGGAATTATCCATCAAACTATTGCACCTTACACACCTCAATCCAACGGAATTGTGGAAAGGAGAAATCAGACATTAAAAGAAATAATAAATTCTTTATTAATAAGTTCCGGATTACTGCAGAGCTTGTGGGGGGAAGCTATCCTTATAGCTAACCGAATACTCAACAGAGTATCCCACGGCAAAACGCAATCTATTCCATATGAAAAAATGGAAAGGAACAAAACTCAACTTGAAATATTTCAAAGTGTTGGGGTGTCTAGCAAAGGTACATGTTCCTTTACCTAAAAGGGTTAAATTGGACCAAAAATAGTAGATTGCGTTTTCATTGGATATGCTACAAATAGTAAAGTATGTCGATTTTTAGTTCATAGATCTGATAATCCCGAGATTTATGTTAATACGGTAATGGAATCAGATAATACTGAATTCTTTGAAAGCATCTATCCGTATAAAACTGAAAGTGAGTCGTTAAGTGAAAAACCTAAACGACCTCGGGAAGAACCAAAGTAAAATACTCCAAGTATAGAAGATCCAAGGCGTAGCAAACGTCAAAGAACATTTACGTCCTTTGGACCAGATTTTGTGATATTCTTGCTTGAAAATGAGCCTCAAACTTTTAAAGTAGCTATATCGTCTTTTGATTCAACATTTTGGAAAGAGGCAGTCAATAGTGAGATTCAATCAATTTTGGATAATCATAAATGGGAATTGGTTGATCTTCCTTTAGGAAATAAGCCTTTAGGTTCGAAATGGATCTTTAAACGGAAAATTAAAGCTGATGGCACTATTAACAAATATAAGGCAAGACTTGTTGTCAAAGGTTATAGACAAAAGGAAGGCCTTGATTACTTTGACACTTACTCGCCAGTAACGAGGATAACATCTATTAGGGTGTTAGTGGCACTAGCGGCTGTTATGGTCTTGAAATCCATCAAATAGATGTTAAAACAACTTTCCTAAATGGAGAATTGGAGGAAGAAATTTACATGGAACAACCTAAGGGTTTTGTGGTTCCTGGTAAAGAAAATAAAGTGTGCAAACTTGTTAAGTCGCTTTATGGACTTAAACAAGCACCCAAACAATGGCATGCAAAATTTGACCAAACAATGTTAGAAAATAGATTTAAAATCAATGAGTGTGATAAATGTCTTTACATTAAAAATACTCCAGGTCATGAAGTCATTGTTTGTTTATATGTTGATGACATGTTGATAATAAGCAAAAATATGACAGAGATAAATGCTACAAAGCGCATGTTGGCTAGCAAATTCGACATGAAAGACTTAGGAGTTACTGATGTGATTTTAGGAATCACAATTCGCAAGACTCCACAAGGTCTAGCATTATCACAGTCTCACTACATTGAAAAGTTACTTGACAAGTTCAAGTATTTGGATTTCAAAATTGCTAAGATTCCAATTGACGTGATTTATGCACTTCAAAAGTATGAAGGTGAAAGTGACTCACAACTGGACTATGCAAGAGTATTGGTTAAGGATTGATTGTGTGACTTATGTTGTCTAGGTATACAACAAAGCTCGACGGTTCAAAGATATCAAATCTACCGATTGACCGAGTATATCCGATATAAGTTCACTTCGGAAAGTTCAAAGGGAAACCTACTTATCCAGATACAATCAATTCTTGTTTGTAAAACACACACACGTGCGTGCATTCCTTTAAATTTATAGCCATTTCCCATTCATGTAGGGGATTGTTGGGTCTGTTATTTAATAAATAATAACAAAAGAGGAGTGAATGGAAAATGGTAGAAAAAGAAATGGTGGGATGACCCGCGACCCGGTCCGGTCTAGCCCTTTTTCTTTCCTGAATTAATTTAAATTCATTTTAAATTTCTTGCAAAAAATATTTCCAACAGCCATGGCTGTTCTGAAACAGTGTCACACCTATTCCAACAGCCATGACTATTCTGAAAGGTTGCAAACCTCTTCAGAGGGTCACACCTGTTCCAATAGCCATGACTATTCTGAAAGGTTGCAAACCTCTTCAAAGGGTCACACCTGTTCCAACAGTCATGACTATTCTGAAAGGTTGCAAAGCTCTTCAGGGGGTCACACCTGTTCCAACAGCCATGACTGTTCTGAAAGGGCGCAAACCTTTTCAGAGGATCACACATGTTCCAACAATCATGATTATTCTGAAAGTTTGCAAACCTCTTCAGAAACATCACCAGGTTGGCTATAAATAGACCTTCAAATCCTAGAATATTTATTTACGAAATTTTTTGAATCTTCTTCTTCTTCTTCTTCACAAAATATTCCAGTGTGTTTTACGACCAGCGAGTGGTTTGCCGATCACCAGAGTTTTAGGTACTGATACACTGGTGAGTTAAATCGTTCTATCTTGGGAGGATATATTCCATAACCTCGGGTACTTGAGGGGAACAATTTTCTTAAGGGCACACTGTGTATTTAGTGGGCTCGATTTGTTCCTTCAACGTTTCAAAAATTATTTTGAAGTTCGAATATTATTTTTTAGAATTGTTTCTACTAACTTTCTATTTTATTTTTCAGAAAGATTACTGTTTTATTTACTTACAGCAATATAGATCATTAACATAAATATTATTAAATATTATATTGAGTTATCAATTGAAAGTGTAATTCAATAAATTAAAATTAAAATTTAAACCTTTGGTTAGTTAAAGCACGAAAGAGCTTACATCTAAAAGATGATATATTTGTGACAATTTATAATCTATAAATGAACAAACGTTGGACCAATATATTCCACCAAAAATAAATAATATATAAAGAACTTATATAGTTATAATAAATTAAATAAGAACCATAATTTTTAGATGTAATGACCTGGTCGGTCGTTTTGAGAGTTATAGCCTCGATCCCCTATTAACTATTTCCCCTATATCTATTTCTGCTATTGTGACTTGCCAGGAGGTTTTATTTTGGTTTTTGGAGTGTTTTGGGACACTTAGTCCCCAAACGAAAGTTTAAGTCTTAGGATTTGGACTGTGGTCGGAACTATGTGAAGATGCTTTCGGAATGAATTTTCGTCAATTCTGTTAGCTCTATTGTGTGATTTTGGGCTTACGGGCATGTTTGAATTATGTTTTGGAGGTCCATAGCTCATTTAGGCTTGAAATGGCGAAAGTCAAATTTTTGGAGATTTGGACCGATAGTGGAATTTTTGATATCAGGATCAGATTCTAATTCTGGAAGTTGGAGTAGGTCATCAAAGTTGAATATGACTTGCATGCAAAATTTGGGGCCAATTGGACGTGGATTGATAGATTTCGGCATCAGTTGTCGAATTTGAAAGTTTTAAATTCCTTAAGTTTGAATAGGAGGATGATTTTGTGATTTTAGCACTGTTTGATGTGGTTTGAGGGCTCGACTAAGTCTGCATGATATTTTAGGATTGGTTGGTATGTTTGGTTGAGGTCCTGGGGGCCTCGGGTGTGTTTCGAATGCTTGACGGATTGAGTTTGGGACTTATGCAATTGCTAAAGTTGTTGTACCGGGTGTAATCACACCTGCATTACACCACATGGCTGTGTTATGCACCTACAGTATCTAGTGTGCCTCCTACACGGGGTGCTTTTAGCGGTCAGTCCAGCAGACTTGTCGTGAGCCAGCCACATCCACCACGCCTTCCTACCCTCTTTAGTTTAGAACATCATGTCTACGTGTTTTAACTGCTTATCTGAACTATGTACAACATATTAAGTGAATTCCCTGCTTCTTCCTTGACTCTTACTTAGTCTAAATTGTAGGATTTCGTGTTGTAGTTGTATTTCTATTATTTGAGTTGCATATTTACTTTGGGAATATGGAACGGTATTCGGGGAGATCCCCATGTACTGCATATTTACTTTACGATCACAGAACGGTATTCTGGGAGATCCCCTGGAACATTTACGTTTGGGACTACGAGACGGTATCTTGGGAGATCCCCTGTTGTTATCTCAGTATTGAGCTGTTCTCTTTCTATGATATCAGTCCTGTTAGATTTCAGTATTTATTTTTACTATGATATTTGATTCTGTCTTATTTTATTATATTTATACGAGTAGGACCCTGACCTGATTTCATCACTACTCAACCGAAGTTAGGCTTGGCACTTACTGGATATCGTTGTGGTGTACTCATGCCCTTCCCTGCACATGTTTTTCGTGTGCAGATCCAGGTACCATTTATCAGCCGCATTACTAGTGAGGAGAGACAACTTTAGAGATTTCAAGATATATCTTCCACGTCTGCAGACCTCGGAGTCCCTTTCTACTCCTTCCCATGTCAAACACTTCTTGTATTTCCTTTTGTTAGACTCTGGAGTATAGAAATACTGTTTTCTTTCTGTAGTTTATGACTTATGATATTCCGGTCTTTGGGAGAGTTTTTGTACATTTCAGGAGTGATTATTGTATATGCCAAGTGACATCTTAATTTCCTATTTAAACTTACCGGTTAGTTGTGAGCTTTGATGTTTTCGTTTCATTTTCCACAAATGTTAGGCTTACCTAGTCATGGAGTCTAGATGTCGTCACGATAGTTCACGGAAGAAAATTTCACTTCATTTGATTCCTTGACATGCAAAAATATTGACTTCAAAATTCTAAACTTTTGCCTTTTATTCTCTCACAGATGGTGAGGACACGTCCGACCGGAGATGTTCAGGCGCCCGCATGCCCCTGATAGAGCTGCGGACACCTATGTGGTATATCTAGAACACCTGGGCAAGCTGCTACAGAGGAGCCACCAGTAGCTCCAGTCAGAACAAAAACATCTGATGTGCCTACTACTACTACTCCTCTAGCTCTTTAAGAGACCCTTGCACAGTTCCTGAGCATGTTTGATACTCTAGCTTAGGTAGGGTTGATTCCCCTTACTCCAGCCACTTCTCAGGCCAGGGTGGGAGCAGTGAATCCCGCCCCCTGTATCCTGGAGCTGTGGGTGCAGATTTATGAGACACTATAGGTTATATCGGTGCCACCTGTAGCCCCAGTTCAGCCCAGGGGTAGGGCAACACTCGAGAGGTGCAAGAGTGCCATTGATATTTAGTGGTACAAGAAGTACCACCCTCCTACATTTAGTGGTATGGCGTCAGAGGATGCTCAAGGATTTCTGGAAGAGTACCATCGTATCCTCCGTACTTTGGGCATAGTAGAGTAAAGTGGGTTTCTTTTACTTCATTTCAGCTTATAGGAGTCGCCTATCAGTGGTGGCGTACTTATGAGTTGGACAGTCCGGCTGAGGCAGCTTCACTTACATGGAATAAAATATCGGACATGTTTTTGAGAGAGTATGTCCCTTAGAGCCTCAGAAATGCATGGCGCATGGAGTTTGAGCAACTACACCAGGGTGCTCTAACTGTTTCAGAGTTTGTAGTCCATTTTAATGACTTTGCTAGACATGCACCGACCTTGGTTTCTACAGTCTGAGAGAGGGTCTGTCGGTTAATTAAGGGACTTCATACCAGCATCAAGACTAGCATGGCCCGGGAGCTAGATATGGATATCTCGTATTAACAGGTGGTGAGTATTGCTGGGAGAGTGGAGGGCATTCTTTCTCGGAATAGGGAGGAGAGATAGGCCAAGAGGTCCTGAGAGTTTTGCTATTATTCTGGTGCCTGTGCTCCAGCTGCAGTTCGACATGGTAGGGGCTATGTGAGTCCCCCTGTTCATTCATCTCTTCGAGCCGCCAGTGGTATTGGAGCTTTTCCTAGACCTTAGTAGCCTTATTATGCACCTCCAGTATCTAGTGTGCCTCCTGCATGGGGTACTTTTAGCAGTCAGTCAAGCAGACCTAGCTCGATCTAGTCACAACCGCCACGCTCTCCTAGAGCTTTTTTGGTGTGGGATATCCCCAGACTTAGGAGGGGTGCACCTCCATATACTTCTTAGCCACAGCGTGCTCCACAGGGTTCCCAAGCTATGATTACAGCACCAACTGCCACTCCACCTGCTCAGCCAGCTCGTGATGGAGGTCAAGGAGGTATAGGTCGCCCTAGAGCGGGAGGCCAATCCAGATACTATGCCCTTCCTACTCATATAGAGGTGGTTGCTTTCGATTCTATCATTACATGTATTCTTTCGGTCTGTCATAAAGATGCATCAGTTCTATTTAATCCCGGCTCCACTTATTCCTAAGTTTCCTGTTATTTAGCCCCCCATTTGGGCATATCTATGGATTCTATGAGTTTCCTTATTTATGTGTCTATTCCTATGGGAGAATCTCTTGTTGTGGACCATGTGTATCGGTCGTGATTGATTACTCTTAGTGGTTTTGAGACCAGATCCGATTTATTATTGCTCAACATGGTAGATTTTGATGTTATCTTGGGCATGGACTGGTTGTCGCCCCATTATGCATTTTTTATTGTCACGCCAAGAATGTGACGCTGGCTATACTAGGTTTACTGTGATTAGAGTGGAGGTGTACCACAGATTACACTCCCAACAGAGTTATTTCATTTCTTAAAGCTCAACGAATTGTTAAGAAGGGGTGTGATGCGTATCTAGCCTATGTGAGAGATGCCAGTATTATACCCCTACAGTTGAATCAGTCCCAGTATTATACCCCTCAAGTATTTTCCAAGTTTAATTTGTGTTCAGGTTATCATCAGTTAAAGATTCGTGATCCAGATATCTCGAAGACTGCTTTCATGATTCGATGTGGTCACTACGAGTTCTTTGTAATGTCATTTGGGCTTACCAACGCCCCAACAATATTTATGCATTTGATGTACAGTGTATTTCGGCCCTATCTTGACTCATTCTTCATTGACGACATTCTTGTGTACTCCTGCAGTCGGGAAGATCATGAGCAGCACCTGAGGACTTTGCTTCAGACCCTGAGAGAGAAGAAATTATATGCAAAGTTCTCAAAATGTGAGTTCTGGTTGGATTCTGTGGCATTTTTGGATCATGTGGTGTCGAGTGAATGGATCAAGGTGGATGCAAAGAAAGTGGAAGCGGTGTAGACCAGATCGTCAGCTACAGAGATCCATAGTTTCCTTGGATTGGCTGGGTATTACCGTTGATTTGTTGAGGGATTCTCGTCTATTGCAGTACCTATAACCACACTGACGTAGAAGGGTGCCACGTTCAGGTGGACAGAGGAGAGCTTTCAAAAGCTCAAGACAGCTTTGACTACAGCCTCAATATTGGTATTGCCTACACATTTGGGATAGACAAATAAATTCACATAGGTTGGGAAGGAGTGTGTAAATATTAAAGACATGCTTAAAGACTAATTCACAGACAAGTTCGTTATGTAAGAGCCTAAAGATGTCCCCAACAGAGTCGCCATGCTGTCGCACCCCCTTTTTCTCGTGAAATCGGATTTCGACATTTTGGGGATAACTCCTTTTCTATTGGGATTGGGTAAGGGATTTGAAGAGTCACCACCTAATGGATTAAGGTGTGTTGGGTCACCTAGAATAATTAACTTATATAACTAGTTACTTTATCAGAGATCGGGTAAGGGCTCGAAATTACCTTGAGGGAAAAGTGTTAGGCACCCCTCGAGGTCCACAACGGTGGGTCCCAGCCAAACTTAAATTAAGCGAATTAGTCTTATGGGAAAATAAACAATTTAGACAAATAGACATTACTTTAAAGCAGGAATTAAAAGGGGTCCTAGGTTTTTTAGCCTATAGGATCATTTCCATGCAATACTTGGTAACTTTTCCCAAATAAGAGTGTTACACATAACATTAGCGCATAGGTCATCATTTTCTTTACTACCCAATTACTATCTTTCAGTTTTTACCTAAGCGTTCTAGTAGCTTCTAATGCGTACCTTATGTGTGTACTACCCGTCCCTTACCTATGGTCTCGGAGGTATTTAGGACCTCTACTTACGGTGGTTCTAGACCGACTTATATTGCCTAGAATGAGATAAAGTTAGGCAACAAACAAAATTCAGATATGACTTCATAAAAAGAGCAAATAGGGGCTCACATTGACCTTCACAAGTAGACAACAAATGCATGCAATTCAATTGACATAGCTCGTTAATTAGGGATCCTATAGACAGGATATCTAGATGAGTAGAAACAGAATACAAAAATAGCAGTTTGCTATGGCGTGCATTTGGACCTATCAATTTTGCCTATTGATTTTTATTAAACCTTGAATCTGGGCATCTTCAGGCAGTAGATATCAACATTTTACACCCCAGAATCATTAATACCCTACAAATTTATCTAAGTGATTGACAGGATCCTATAGGCATGGTATCTACAATTGTTAATTATAAACATATAGCATGGTTGGTCAGCAAATCACGAATTTTAACTCGTAAAGGAAGGTTTTAACTCTTTAGGTCCTAGAGGCATGCTTTCTAATTGCTATATATACTTAAACTCCTGTAGGCAGGATCTCTAAGTTTATAAAGTGATTTCACCCTATAGGCATGATATCTATTAGATTAAATCCTATAGACATGATTTCTAGGTTTGAAACTGATTCCTTTATTTCCTATAGGCATGGTATCTAATCGATTTTTAGTTCCTATAGGCATGATTTCTATTAATCACACGTGGGAAAATTTCTTCAAGCACATTTCCAGGAAAATTACTATTCAAACAAATAGGATCATATAGACATGGTTACTAATCCATCTAAATATGTGCATGGGTCCTATGGACATGATTTCTAATGCAAAGACTCTATGGACATGATTTCTAGCATACGAGTGAAGTACAGAACAAAGCAATTACAAAGTTCTATAGACATGATCTCTAAACAAGTAGTAACACTCACATAATCAACAATAAACATATAGGCAGGATTTCTACTCGAGTTTCAAGCAATGATACAGGAACCCCCCCCTCCCCCCCAAATTTTACTAACAACTCCAAATCTGTTTATTACAGAAATTATTACAGCTCAGAATGAATAAACTATATAACAATATCTATTACATTATAGGGAGACTTAGCAGGCCCAATATAAACTTGAGAGCCAGGACTTCAACATAACAGCCTTGAAACAGTAGCAAGGATCCACAACACCTTAAGTCAGGCTTCTAGTGTGTCAAAGTTCCCAAAGAGCCTCAAAGACCCTGGGCAATGCTCAAACTAGATCCACACATTCAACATAGAATTCATAAGGGATTGGAAAACCAGCTCCAACGTCTCATAGTTCAAAGGAATCTCAGGGACCCTAGGTAGTTCTCATACTAGAGGTGGTAGGAACCTAGATATCTAAGAGTAGAAGTTTGAAAATAGTATATATAAGGGGTAGGTGACTGTTTTAGAAAATAGTTCGATTTTTTAGGAACAAATAGGTTCAAATTACAATACTACAAATAGAACAAAGACCATATTTACCATATTGGCATTAGTTCAGACATGGAGGATATACTAGTAATTAAAGTAATCATAACAAGAGCAGGGATACTTGAATTACTGACAGAACTGACCACACATTATTTGCAATACCTAAACTTGTTCTGAATAGGGAGCATACAACTGAATCCATCAAGGTTTCACATTACTAAAGATTACGTACTTTATTAATTATCACTAGGTGAGACCATATAGGCATATGTTAAATAAAAACAGGTTGAAGGTTGAAATGACTATCTAAACAAACACACAACATAAGGTAGCAGGAACTAAATCATACTAGTCTAGAAAGAAGTAAACAGAAATCATGGACTAGACATGCTAAGGTAAACTAACCACACAAACACATAGAACATAGTAGGTTAACAAGAATTAAGGCATACTGATTAAGAAGAAAGCAAACAGGAAACATATTTCAAACAAAAACATATCGAGTTTTGAAGTAAATGAATCATATAATCATATGGAACAGAACAAGATAACAAGAACTAAGGCAAAACAGTTGAGAAAGAGATGGACAGGAATCGTTTATCAAACAGAAGCATGCTGAAGTCTATGATAAAGATGACTACATAAATATATAGAATAGAACAAGATAACAGGAGTTAGCATATACCAGTAGAGAAGAGAAAGTAAATATGCAGAAATAGGTAGGTTCAAGAATAATTTGGCCTTGGCTTTCAGCCGGCCAAATAATAGCCACTTAGCATAGAAGTCAGAACAAGAGCAAGAGAGAGCTTAAATTTTTTAGTGAGAATAGGAGAGTTCGAGTGTTTTCTAAATGGGAAAAGGGGAAGGGTTTTATAGCAGATGATAGAGTATAACACATAAGGTAATGAACCAATCACATGCAAATAAGGTATGAAAAATCAATTAACCATCAGTTAAGGTCGGCATAGATCAATTAACAGGCATAAAATCAGGCTTGCATCAGTTAATGGAGTCAATCAGTCGTCAAGTAAGGAATATTCCATAATCAAATTGTCACGACCCACTTCCACAATAGGTCATGAGGGCGCTCGACAACCTTGTCAGGCAAGACATTGCGGAAACATTACTAAAATCCTTATGTTGCTTCTAATTAGAAAGAAGTGGAATAAACACTTAACTTGGAATTTAAACCAGAAGAGAGAAATACTATAAATAATATAATTAAAAAACCCCAAAATAATCGTCTACCAAAGTGTGTGCCAGAACCTGTGTCACAAGCTACGGGCAACTAGTAGAATATACATCCAAATGAATATCATACTATCCTACTGTCTGAGTCCAAATAGAAAGAAACTAGAAATACAAAATAAAGACTTCATCGGCTACGAGTCGACATGGAAGGAAAGCAGCTCACCGTAGAAGTGCCAGGTCCGCTCACGGATACGCACTGGAATGATAACCAGATCCTCCTGCCTCAGATCTTATACATTTAAGTACAGAAGCGTAGTATGAGTACATAAACAATATGTACCCAGTGAGTATCCCATCTAATCTCGAAGAAGTAGAGATGAGAGGTTGACTTAATACTCACTAGGGTCAAATAATATATTGAGGTGATAATACAAACCATGAGGAAACACTAATAAGCAACAGTTTATAACAAGACATAAAAGTTCTACTCTTCACTATACCTCCAACTAACCATTTAATTTTGTTATATTTGTCAATTTATGGCGGGCCATGAAAAGCGATATTAATATAAAAAGAAACTCTCAGGCAAGCAACATTAGCATGCGCAAACATGCTGAGGCGATGGCCCGATCCAACAGAAAATAAACTGTGCACTTGCTGAGGGTCGACAGCGCGCCTATAGATGCATCTATTCATACCGAGGTGATCGGCCCGATCCACAACTAATAAGAAATATCAAGTATACACACAAGGCACATCAACAGTCATAAATGCCAAGCAAGACTTCAACAATTATACAAGTACGTTCTTATTCCCTTTTTAAATCTCTAGAATATACTAGATGCTCATAGTAACAAGATAATATAGAGGGTCATATAAAATAAGCATGATATGGGTCCTAATCCACCCGGACAATTAACATAGTAGTAGCTATGCACGGAATCTCGTTAGCTAGCGCGTGCATAGCCCCCGCATTTAGCAACAATTACTCAATTATTAATCCTATGGGGACATTTCCCTCTTACAAGGTTATAAAGGAGACTCACCTTGCTCCGAAGCGCAGTTCCAATATCAAGACAAGCCCAAACCCTCAATTCGTAGCTGAACAAGCACAAACTAGTTAAATAAAGTAAGAACTAGTCAATAAAGGCTTACAAGGTCGAATTCTAACTATTTAAGTAACTTCCCAACCTTTCCCACAAGTTTCCTAAATTCCGACCCTGGGCCCACGTGCCCGGATTCTGAGATTTTTCGAAGGAAATTGTTCTCTACAACCTAAGGATCAATAATATATGATTTCTAGTACATTTCATAACAAATTTCATGCTTAAATCTTAGTTTTATTAAAACCCTAGGTCTAACTCTAACCCCTTTGATTTCATCAAATTTTTAGTGTTCAATCTACCTAATATACATGTATTTAAACTAATAATGAGTGGAAATAACTTACCTTGAAACACTAAGTTGAAACCTTCTCTCAAGAGTCCCCAAATCGCCCCAAGGTTGAGTGAAAAATGATAAAATGGTGATTGAGTTTGAATTAAATGAAGTCTACTGCCCAGTGATTTCCGCTTCTGCAGTTAGGGGATCGCATCTGCAGTCCCGCACCTACGAAGAGGAAGCCTTATCTACGAAACTGGGCAAAACGGGTTTGACCGCTTCTGCGATCTGAAGCCCGCATATGCGGAACCGCTTTTGCGGTCTCTAGGCCGCTTTTGCGTTTTCCCTAAGCCTGGCCCCTTTCCGTTTTTGCTATAGAATGACCGCATCTGCGGTCCAAGACCCAAGATGCGGTTATCACAGAAGCAGCGACTTTCAGCTGCTTTTCTTAAATTTCCATCTTCGCTTGAACCTCGCTCGTTTGACGCTCGGGGCTCCCGAGCCTCGCCCGAACATACCGGCAAGTCTGAAGTCACGAGGCAGACTTACTCGAACCCTTGGAACACTCAAAACAACGCTAAATCTAGAAATCACCCCCCTAAAATCAAATGAATCAAACTATTGAACTTCAAGTTCTTAATTCTCCTCTAACGGGTCAAAACGCCCTTAAACTACTCGGATTGGCACGAAAGTTTACGGGCAAGTCCTAAACAACATTACGGACCTGTACCAAGCTTCAGAACCAAAATCTGATCCCGATACCTATGGAATCAATGATTACTTAGTTTCTTTAATTCCTTTAAACTTCAATCTAACAATTTCACAGAAAAATTCATTACTCGGGTTGGGGACCTCGGAATTCGATTCCGGACATACGCCCAGGTCCCGTATTTTCCCATGGACCCTCCAAAATTGTCAAATCACGAATCCAGGTCCGTTTTCCCAAAAGGTTGACCAAAGTCAAACTTGGTCTTTTAAGAAAATCTTAAAGAAGCAAATGGACATATTTTTACTCAAAACTCTTCCAATTACCGAACCCATCGCCCCTCCCCCCCCCCCTCCCCCGCAAGTCATAAATTAGTTAAAGCAAGCACGGGAGGCTTTATTTAGGGGAATGGGGTTCTAAAAGGCAAAACAACCGGCCGGGTCGTTACATTCTCCACCTCTTAAACAAATGTTCGTCCTCAAACGAGTATAGAAAAGTACCTGGGCTGCTGAATAAGAGGGGATATCTGCTCCGCATGTCCTCCTCGAACTCCCAGGTCGCCTTCTCGACCGGTTAGCCCTTCCACTGGACTCTTACCGCACAAATCTTCTTGGACCTCGGCTGGCGATCATGTCTATCAATAATAGCAACTGGCTCCTCCTCATAGCCCAAACTCTCATCTAAATGAATGGCGCTAAAGTCCAACACGTGGGATAGGTCGGCACGATACTTCTGAAGCATCGAAACATGAAAAACTGAGTGAACTCCCACTAAACTAGGGGGTAGATCAAGCTCGTAAGCAACATTTCCAACTCGTCTCAACACCTCATAGGGGCCAATAAACCTTGGGCTCAACTTGCCCTTCTTCCCGAACCTCATAATGCCCTTCATGGGTGAGACCTTTAAAAGAACCTTATTGCCAACCATAAATGATACATCCCGCGCCTTTTGGTCTGTGTAGCTCTTTTGCCTGGACTGAGTTGTGCGAAGCCTCTCATGAATCAACGTTACCTTATCCAAGGCATCCTGTACCAAATCTGTGCCAAGTAACTTAGCCTCACCAGGCTCAAACCACCCGATAGGGGAACGACAACATCGACCATACAAAGCCTCGTACGGGGTCATCTCTATGCTGGACTGGTAGTTGTTATTGTACGCAAACTCCGCTAAGGGCAAGAACTAATCCCACTTGCACATGCTCTAAGCATATCCTCCAAGATCTGCATTGTCCACTCCGACTGTCCGTCATTCCGAGGATGGAATATTGTGCTAAGCTCTACACGAGTCCCCAACTCACTCTGCACGGCTCTCCAGAAATGGGAAGTGAATTGAGGGCCTCTGTTTGATATGATGGAAACTGGCACACCATGCAATCGGACTATCTCCCGAATATAGATCTGAGCATACCTCTCCGCTGTATAAGTAGTCACCACTGGGATGAAATGGGCCGACTTGGTCAATCTATCCACACTGAATCAACTTTCCGCCAAGTCTGCAGTAACCCTACTACAAAGTCTATGGTGATGCGTTCCCACTTCCACTCTGGTATGGGCATCTTCTGAAGTAGCCCACATGGCCTCTGATGTTCATGCTTGACCTGCTGGCGATTCAAACACTTAGTTACATACTTCACTATGTCTTTCTTCATCCCCCGCCACCAGTAATGTTGCCTCCAATCACGATACATCTTCATAACTCCCGGGTGGATAGAATATCGCGAACTGTGTGCCTCCTCTAGGATCCTCTCCCTCAGACCATCAACATTAGGAACACATAGACGACCTTGGAGTTGCAGAACGCCACCCTCGCCAATAGAAATCTCCCTGGCACCTCCCTGAAGTACCATCTCTCTAAGAATCGCCAAATGTGGATCATCAAACTGTTGGGCCTTAATCTCCCCCCAATAACGAGGGCTGAGCAACCACACATGCTAGAACTCGGCTGGACTCTAAAATGTCCAACCTCACAAGTCTGTTAGCCAAGGACTGAATGTCTAAGGCTAGGGGCCTCACCTCTGCTGAAATGAATTCTAGGCTACCCATACTTCCCGCCTTTCTGCTCAAGGCATCCGCGACCACATTTGCCTTGCCCGGATGATAAAGAATGGTAATGTCATAATCCTTTAGTAACTCAAGCCACCTGAGCTGCCTCAAATTAAGGTCCCTCTGCTTGAATAGATGCTACAAGATGTGATGATCGGTGTAAACCTAACATGACACCCCATACAAATAATGCCTCCATATCTTAAGTTCATGGACAATCGCTGCCAACTCTAGGTCGTGAACGGGGTAATTATTCTCATGAACCTTTAACTTACGCGAAGCATATGCAATAACTCACCCCTTCTACGTCAATACGCATCCCAAGCCAACGTGTGAAGAGTCGCAATATACTGTATACATCCCTAATCTGGATGGTAATACAAGAACCGGTGTCGTAGTCAAAGCCGTCTTGAGCTTCTGAAAGCTCTCATTGCAATTGTCGGACCAAATGAATAGGGTACCCTTCTGGGTCAGTCTGGTCAAAGGTGATGCAATGGATAAAAAGCCCTATACAAATCACCGATAATAACCTGCTAATCCCTGGAAACTCTTGTTCTCGGTCACTGAAGTAGGAAGTGGCCAACTCTGAACTACCTCGATCATCTTGGGATCCACCTTAATACCTTCTCCTGACACAACATTCCCCAAGAATGCCACTAACTCAAGCCAAAACTTATACTTGGAGAACTTAGCATATAGCTTCTGTTCTCGCAAGGTCTGGAGCACTACTATCAAATGATGCATGACTATATCAAGATGTCATCAATGAAGACGATAACAAAGGAATCAATATAAAGCCTGAATACCCGATTCATCAGATCCATAAATACCGCTGGGGCATTAGTCAAGCCGAAGGACATCACTAGAAACTCATAGTGGTCATATCTAGTCCTGAATACAGTCTTCGGAACATCCGAGTCCCGAATCTTCAGGTGATGATACCCTGACCTCAGGTCAATCTTAGAGAACACTCTAGCTCCCTACAACTAGTCAAATAAATCATCAATACGAGGCAATGGGTACTGGTTCTTGATGGTGACCTTGTTCAACTAGCGATAATCATTGCACATCTGCATGGTCCTATCCTTCTTCTTCACAAATAGCACTGGTGCACCCCAATATGATACACTAGGCCTGACAAACCCCTTCGCTAACAACTCCTCCAGCTTCTCCTTCAACTCCTTAGGATCCATACGGTATGGTGGAATAGATATAGGCTAAGTGCCTGGAGCCAAGTCAATACAGAAATCAATAACATGATCCAGAGGCATGCCTAGAAGATCAGAAGGAAAAACATCGGCGAACTCTCGGACTACTAGCACTGAATCAATCTTCAGAGACTCTACGGTGACATCTCCAACATAAGCTAGATAGGCCAAAACCCCTTCTCGACCATGTGTCGAGCCTTCAGGAAAGAAATAACCCGGCTAGGCATATCAACTGTGGAACCTTTCCACTCCAATCTCGGCGATCCTGGTATCACTAGTAAAACAGTCTTGGCATGGCAATAAAAGACGGCGTGATATGGAGATAACCAATTCATGCCCAAGATGACCTCAAAATCAATCATATCAAGCAACAGGAGATCTGCTCTAGTCTCAAAACAACAAAAAGTGACCACACAGGACCGGTAGATCCGATCCACAACCATAGAATCACCCACAGGAGTAGACACATGAACAGGAGTGTCCAAAGGCTCAGGAGAAATAACCAAGAAACGAGTAAACAGAGGTCATACATATGAGTAGGTAGACCCCGGATCAAATAATACCGAAGCATCTCTACCACTGACGGAAATAATACCTGTGATGATGGCATTTGAGGCCAATGCATCTGGCCTGGACGGAAAAGCATAGAATATAGTTGGGGCGTCGGTTGTCTGGCCTCCACCTGACTGGGGAGTAGCTGTCTGACCTCTCCCTATCTGGCCTCCACCTCTAGGACGGCCTCTACCTGTATTCCCTCCACCTCTAGGTGGTCGGGCAGCTGGTGCTGAAATCATGGGATGCTGACCCTGCAGCACTGCCTTGCCCCGAAGTCTGGGGTAGTATCTCCTCATGTGACCGGGATCTCCGCACTCAAAACAATAGCGCGGGGCAGCGACCTGCTGCCTTGACTGCTGACCCTGATAACCCGCAGACCCGTTGGAAGAAGCCTGGATAGCCGGTAGACGACATGAACTCTCTGGCATGGCATTGAAATAAGAATCAGAAGGACCTTGGGGACCTGAATGTTCACTGGAGTAACTCTGAATAGCTGGAGGGCGGTAGGAAGTCTCTGGCATAGCACTGAGATAGAGGCATTTTGGAGCCCCCAGGGCAAGAGGTGGCGCTGAAACTGGTGGCCTACTAGGCTGGCCCCTCCCATACTGACCTTTGCCCCTAGCTGGGGCACCTCTAAATCCACTGGAGAACCTAACTCTTTTATCCTGCTGTATCTACTCTCTACCCCTCTGGCGATTACCCTAAATCCGACGAGCAATCTCAACTACTAGCTGATACTCTATGCCCATCTCCACCTCTCAAGCCATACTAAATCGAATATCGGGCTGCAATGCAGTGATAAATCTTTGCACCCTCTCCGCATCTGTAGGAAGTATCATAAGTGCATGGTGGGACAACTCGGAAAACCTTGCCTCATAGTCAGTCACAGACATTTTACCCTGCTCGAGCTGCTCAAACTGGTACCACATCTCCTCCCTCTCAGAGGGCGGGATATACCTATCCAAGAACAACTGTACAAACTGATCCCAAGTGATGGGAGGAGAACCCGCTGGCCTGCCAAGAACGTAGGACTGCCGCCATCTACGGGCCCTGCCCTCGAGCTGAAAAGTAGTAAAGTCAACTCCATGCGACTCCAATATCCTCATGTTGTGCAGTATGTCCCTGCACCTGTCTATGAAGTCCTGAACATTCTCATGACGCTGGCCCCCGAAGACCGGAGAATGAAGCCTAGTCCATCTGTCCAATAACTTCTGTGGATCACCATCCACATCTGGCCTGGTCTGGGGTGCCACTGCAGTAACTGGCTGAGACCCACCTGCGGGTAGTGCACCCAGATTCTGATACACTGCAGCTGCGTGACTTGGGGACTGAGCAGTAGGGGTCTGGGCTCCCCCTCCTACCTGTGAAGTAGCTGGGTCTGCTGGAAATAAACCAGCCTGAGTCATAGTGTCCATGAATCGTAGCATGTGGCCCATGACCTACTGAAATCCCAGTGCCGTCATGAAATCTGTCGGGGTAGGCTCAGCTGCGGGCATCTTGCCTTGCTCCTCAGTAATAGGATCCTCCACATGATCTGCTGGTGGTGCAACTGGAACGGCTCTGGGTCGCCCTCGTCCCCTACCACGGGGCGGTGCCCTCCACCGGCCTCTACCTCGGCCTCTAGCAACGGGGGGGACACCTTCTCCCGGGTCCGGAACATCAGTGGTACAAGTCCTCACCATCTGTGAGAGAATAGAAGAGGGAAATTTAATACACTAAGCACTGCACGACAGGAAATGAATAAAGAGTATTCTTTCCTAATACCCTATAGCCTCACGGATACACACCGGAATGATAACCAGATCCACCTGCCTCATATCATGTATATTTAAGTACAGAAGCGTAGTATGAGTACATAAACAATATGTACCTAGTGAGCATCCCGTCTAATCTTGAAGAAGTAGAGACGAGAGGTCGACTTGATACTCACTAGGGTCAAATAATATATTGAGGTGATTATACAAACCATGAGGAAACACTAATAAGCAATAGTTTATAACAAGACATAAAAGTTCTACTCTTCACTATACCTCCAACTAACCATTTAATTTTTTTATATTTGTCAATTTATGTCGGGCCATGAAAGGCGATATCAATATAAAAAGAAACTCTCAGGCAAGCAACATTAGCATGCGCAAATATGCCGAGGTGACAGCCCGATCCAACAGAAAATAAATTATGCACTTGCTGAGGATTGACAGCGCGCCTATTGATGCATCTATTCATACCGAGGCAATCGGCCCAATCCACAAATAATAAGAAATATCAAATATACACACAAGGCACATCAACAGTCATAAATGCCAAGCAAGACTTCAACAATTATACAAGTACGTTCTTGTTCCTTTTTTAAATCTCTAGCATATCCTAGGTGCTCGTAGTAACAAGATAATATAGAGAGTCATATAAAATAAGCATGATGTGGGTCCTAAACTACCCGGACAATTAACATAGTAGTAGCTACGCAAGGACTCTCGTTACCTAGTGTGTGCGTAGCCCTCGCATTTAGCAACAATTACTCAATTATTAATCCTATGGGGATATTTCCCTCTTACAAGGTTAGAAAGGAGACTCACCTTGCTCCGAAGTGCCTTTCCAATATCAAGACAAGCCCAAACCCTCAATTTGTAGCCGAACAAGCACAAACTAGTTAAATAAAGTAAGAACTAGTCAATAAAGGCTTACAAGGTCGAATTCTAACTATTTAAGTAACTTCCGAACCTTTCCCACAAGTTTCCTAAATTCCGACCCCGAGCCCACGTGCCCAAATTCCGAGATTTTTCGAAGGATATCGTTCTCTACAACCTAAGGATCAATAATATATGATTTATAGTCCATTTCATAACAAATTTCATGCTTAAATCTTAGTTTTATTAAAATTCTAGGTCCAACTCTAACCCATTTGATTTTATCCAATTTTTAGTGTTTAATCTACCTAATGTACACGTATTTAAACTAATAATGAGTGGAAATAACTTACCTTGAAATGCTAAGTTGAAACCTTCTCTCAAGAGTCCCCAAATCGCCCCGAGGTTGAGTGAAAATGATAAAATGGTGTTTGATTTCGAATTAAATGAATTCTACTGCCCAGCGATTTCCACTTCTGCGGTTAGGGGACCGCATCTACGGTCCGCCACCTGCGAAAAGGAAGTCGCATCTGCGGAACTAGGCAAAAGGGGCTAGACCACTTTTGCGGTCTAAGGTCCGCATATGCGGAACCGCTTTTGTGGTCTCGTACCGCATCTACGGTCCGCCACCTGCGAAAAGGAAGTCGCATCTGCGGAACTAGGAAAAAGGGGCTAGACCACTTTTGCGGTCTAAGGTCCGCATATGCGGAACTGCTTCTGTGGTCTCTGGGCCGCTTCTGCGTTTTCCCTAGGCGTAGGCCTTTTCCGCTTCTGCGATAGAATGACCACATATGCGGTCCCGCTTTTGTGGTCCAATAACCCAGATGTGGTTATGACATAGTAGCAACTTTCAGTTGTTTTTCTTAAATTTCCTACTTCGCTCGAACCTTGCTCGTTTGACGCTTGGGGCTCCCGAGCCCCGCCCGAACATACCGGAGTCTGAAATCACGAGAAGGACCTACTCGAACCTTCAGAACACTCAAAACAACGCTAAATATAGAAATCACCCCCCTAAAACCAAATGAATCAAACTATTGAACTTCGAGTTCTTAATTCTCCTCTAACGGGTCAAAACACCCTAAACTACTCGGATTGGCACCAAATTTTACGGGAAAGTCTTAAACAACATTACGGACATGTACCAAGCTTCGAAACCAAATCCGACCCGATACATATGGAATCAACGATTACTTAGTTTCTTTAATTCCTTAAAACTTCAATCTACCAATTATACAGAAAAATTCATTACTCGGGCTGGGGACCTCGAAATTCGATTCCGAACATACGCCCAGTCTCGTATTTTCCCACGTACCCTTCAAGATTGTCAAATCACGAATCCGGGTCCATTTTCCCAAAAGGTTGACCAAAGTCAAACTTGTTCCTTTAAGAAAATCTTAAAGAAGCAAATGGACATATTTTTACTCAAAACTCTTCCAATTTCTGAACCAATCGCCCCCGCAAGTCGTAAATTAGTTAAAGCAAGCATGGGAGGCTTTGTTTAGGGGAACGTGGTTCTAAAAGGCAAAACGATCGGTCGGGTCGTTACACAAATAGAAGTCGACCTTAATAACCAGAATATAAAATCAAGACAGTAAGGTTAAGTCAAATGGAAATAGAATAAATTATTAATCAGACATAGGTCAAAATAAGGTTAGAACAGGTAAATCGAACAAAATAAGAAAGTATTATATCGTATAGGAAAAGAAAGATTAAAATTTCAGTAAAGGGCTTCAAAACCCTAATTTTGGGTAAACCATAAAGTCAGTAGAGAAACAACGGCAAAATAATCACACTGTGTATAATAAACATAGACAAGAGGTTTATTCGAAAATCACAAAGAATCAAAATAGAGAAGATTGAAACCCTAACTTTAGGAAGAATAAATTATTTTAAAGAAACAACTATAGGAATAGCATATGTAACATAGTTACACGAAAACTTTAAAGAAAAAGTACTCAAAATTAAGGAACCTTGACGGATTTGAAAAGATATGGGCCCTAATTTTAGGGTAAGTAAAATGAGGCGGAAAACCTTTTAAAGAAATCATGAAAAGATTCATAGATATTCATGCGGAAACATAGATATGATTTTTTAACAAAAATAACTATCAAATCTCATCAGATTTCAAAGATCTATACCCTAGCTTTGGGGTAAAATAAGTAATAAGCAAAAATTACAAAGACTCAAACCATAAGAAGAATGAGAAAGAACATAGATAGAAAGAGAGGAAGATTCGGACCAAATTTGGTCTAAAACAAGAGAGATCCACTTGCCATGTTAGGAAAGTGATTATGTAACACCATAATCGGTTAGCTAGTAGAGAAAGGGAGCCGGATAAGGTAAGAAATCACCAGATGATTCCATATCTGGTTGGAAATCAAAGGGATTTGGAGGGGGTTTGGGGTGACGACGCTTAGGGTTTGATAGAGAGAAGAGGATAGGTTGAGAGAGTTCAAGGGCGGAGGATACAGGATAATGAACTAGGGTTAGGGGCATTTGATATATTAAAAAGGCACAGGTGATTGGGAGTTGTTGATCTTTAAGATCAACGATTGAGATTTTATAAGGGCTTGGGTTGGGTGTTTTAAAAATGGGTATGGTTCTGGGTTAGTGGGATTGGGTACTGGGTTGAATAGGTATTGGGCTGGTTAGTGGGCTGGTGTATTGGATAGTTTTGGGTCCGAATTTGAGTAGGAATTTAGGCTAGTTTTTAAATACCCATTTAAATTACTAAAATAATTAATAAATGATAAAAATGATATGCATGAAAATAATTTAAAATTATTACTTAATATAATAAAAATATAAAAAGTCATTTTTTGCTTAAATAATATAATTATGTATGTATATATATAGAGGCTATTATTGCAATATATGTAATTGTAACCTTAAAATGTAAAATATAATTATAAAAATACAATTAAAATATTTATGCGCTATATAGGAATGAATAACAAATTTAAATGGTTAAATCATCATAAAATAATATGAGGGATAATTATTGGATATTTGTATAAATAAAAAATGCAGCAATAAATTGATTTAAAGCCTTTAAGAATTACAGATGAATTATGAAAATACTTGTGCATGTTTGTAAATGTATGTGCATTATTTTTGAAAATATATATATACATGTTAAAAATATATGAGGGAAAAATTAGGTATCAACAAGATCTACACCGATCACCGGAGTTTACAGCATATGTTCAAGCAGAAGGATCTTAATTTGCGTCAGAGGAGGTGCTTAGAGCTGCTTAAGGATTATGATATCACCATTTTGTACCACCTTGGAAATACAATGTGGTGGCCGATGCCTTGAGTCGCCGGGCAGAGAGTTTGGGTAGTTTAGCATATCTACAGCAGCAGAGAGGCCCATGTCGCTGGATGTTTAGGCCTTAGCCAGCTAGTTTGTGCGATTGGATATTTCTGAGTCGAGTCGAGTATTGGGTTGTGTGGTCTCTTGGTCTTCTCTTTATGATCGTACTAGGGAGCATTAGTATGATGACCCCCATTTGTTTGTACTTAAGGACATGGTTTAGCATGGTGATGCTAAGGAGGTCACTATTGGGGATGATGGTGCATTATATTGAGGATTTAGGGAATGCTATGTGTGCCTAATATGGACAGGTTGCGTGAGTTGATTCTTCCAGAGGCTCGCGGCTCATGATACTCCGTTCATCCGGGTGTCGCAAAGATGTATCATGACTTAAGGAAGCATTATTTATGGCGTAGAATGAAGAAGGACATAGCGGAATATCTGGTCCGGTCTCAAAATTTCCAACAGGTAAAGTATAAGCATTAGCGGCCGGGTCGGTTGCTTCAGTAGATAGATATTCTAGAGTAGAAATGGGAGCAGATCACTATGGATTTTGTTGTTGGACTCCCATAGACTCAGTGGTAGTTTGATGCAGTTTAGGTGATTGTGGACAGGCTGACCAAGTTAGCTCATTTCATTCCCGTGATGACTACCTATTCTTCCAAGCAGCTGGCTCGAGTTTATATCTGTGATATTATCAGACTTCATGGCATATCGGTATCTATCATCTCTGACCGTGGTTAGCCGTTTACATCACGGTTCTGGAGAGTCGTACAACATGAGTTGGGTACTTCCATGGAAAATAGAAATGGGAGCATATCAGTATGGATTTCATTGTTGGACTCCCACAGACTCAACGGAAGTTTGATGCAGTTTGGGTGATTGTGAACAGGCCAACCAGCAGCCCGTTTGGCCAACTGCAAATATTAGCTTATTTTGAGAAGTACTTTTTTCAAAAATACTTTTGGTGAGAAGCAGTTTGTGTTTGGCTAATTAGTTCGAAAAGCACTTATGAGCAGCAATTAGTATTTGGCCAAGCTTTAAAAAACTGCTTCTAAGTGTATTTTTCTCAAAAGTGTTTCTCAAAAAGTGCTTTTGGAGAGAAGCTACTTTTTTCTGCTTCTCCTTAAAAGCACTTTTTTCCTTCCAAAGGCTTGGTCAAACACCTCAATTTTTGGGCAAAAGTGCTTTTGGCCAAAAAAAAGCACTTTTGGCCAAAAAGAAGCTTGGCCAAATAGGCTACAATTCATCTCATTTCATTCTTGTGATGACTACCTATTCTTCCGAGCAGTTGGCTCGAGTTTATATACGTGAGATTGTCAGACTTCATGGTGTATCGGTACCTATTATCTCTTACCGGGGTACGCAGTTTACATCATAATTCTGGAGAACCGTCTAGCATGAGTTGGTTACTCGGGTGGAGTTGAGCACAGTATTTCACTCTCAGATGGACGGACAGTCTGAGCGTACTATTTAGATTCTAGAGGATATGCTCCTTGCGTGTGTGACGGAGTTTGGAGGTTCTTGGGATCAATTCTTGCTACTTGCAGAGTTTGCCTACTACAACAGTTATCAATCCAGCATTCATATGGCACCGTATGAGGCTCTGTATAGTAGGCAGTGTCGACTCCCATTGGGTTGGTTCGTGTCGGGGAAGGCTAGATTACTGGGCACATACTTGGTTCAAGATGCCTTGGAGAAGATTAAAGTGATTCAGGATAGACTTCACACAACCCAGTCTAGACATAAGAGTTATGTGAACCGGAATATTTGCAATGTTGCATTCATGGTTGGAAAGCGGGTCTTACTCCGGGTTTCACTTATGAAGGGTGTTATAAGGTTTGTAAAGAGGGGCAAGCTTAGACAAACTTTATTGGTCCCTTTGAGGTGTTGCGGCGAGTTAGGGAGGTTGCGTATAAGCTTGCCTTACCTCCAAGCCTAGCAGGAGTTCATCCGATAACTCATGTTTCGATGCTTCGGAGTTATCACAGTGATCCGTCTCATGTGTTAGATTTCAGCTCAATCCAGTTGGACAAGGATCTATCTTATATTGAGGAGTCAGTGGCTATTGTGGACAGGCAGGTTCGAACGCTGATGACAAAGAACATTGCATTTGTTAAGGTTCAGTGAAGGGTTCAGCCGGCCGAGGAGGCGACTTGGAAAATCGAGCAGGATATGCGCAGCTGTTATCCCCATCTTTTTACCACTTTAGGTATGTTTCTATGATCGTTCGAGGACGAATGATTATTTTAAGAGGGGGTGGATGTAACGACCTGGGGGTCATTTTGAGAGTTATAGCTCTGATCCCCTATTAACTGCTTCCCTTGTATCTATTTTTGCTATTGTGACTTGCCGAGAGGTTTTATTTTGGTTTTTGGAGTGTTTTAGGACACTTAGTCCCTAAACAAAAACGTAAGTCTTAGGATTTGGAATACAGTCGGAACTGTGCAAAGACGACTTTGGGAATGGAGTTCCGTTGATTCCGTTAGCTCCTTTGGCTTTTTTGGGCTTAGGGACATGTCCGAATTGTATTTTCGAGGTCTGTAGCTTATTTAGGTTTGAAATGGAAAAAGTCAAATTTTTGGAGATTTGGACCGGTACTGGAATTTTTTATATCGAGGTCGGATTCCGATTCCAGAAGTTAGAGTGTGTCCGATATGTTGAATATCCCGTGCGTGCAAAATTTGGGGCCAATTGGACATGGTTTGATGGGTTTCGACATCGGTTGTCGAATTTGGAAGTTTCAAGTTCCTTAACTTTGAATTGGAGATTGATTCATGATTTTAGCATTGTTTGATGTTGTTTGAGGACTCGACTAAGTCCGTATGGTGTTTTAGTATTGGTTGATATATTTGGTCGAGGTCCTGGGGGCTTCGGGTGTGTTTCGAATGCTTTACAGAATGAGTTTGGGACTTATGCAATTGCTGAAGCAGCTGCACCTGGTGTAATCGCACCTGTGCATTTTGGGCCGCAAGTGCGGTGCCGCAGAAGCGGCCATGGAGCCGTAGAAGCTGTTTTCTCCCTATCCAACTAGGGTCGAAGGTGCGGCGATAGATCCACAGAAGCGGACATACAGAAGCAGAAGAGAAGCGCAGGTGCAGTCTCGAAAATGTAACCCTTGTTCGCACATGCAGACCCAGCTTCCCTTAAGTGATTTTTGCACCTACGTAGATTTTTCCACAGGTAAGGTACCGCAGGTGCGGTTGAAGGCTTGCAGAAGTGAGTTCGCTAGGCAAAGAAAGGGGAGATTTCGTGGGTTTGATCTCATTTTCATTTTGGAACTTTTAGAGCTCGAATTTAGGCAATAAATTGAAGGATTTCTAGAGAAAGTTATTGGGTAACGATTCATAACTCGTTTTTGGTTATATTCCACTAATCTATAGTTGATTTCATCATTTAATTAAGGAATTTGGGTAAGAAATTGGGAAAAAATTGAGATAAGTTCTTAGGACAAATTTTAGGGTTTTGATCAAGATTTTGGTATCGAATTTGAGTAAATTTGGTATGGTTAGACGTGAATAGATATTCGTAATTTGTAAATTTTACACGATTCCGAGACGTGGGTCCGGGGAGGCTTTTTGAGCGATTTTCCAATTTCTTACGTTAGCTTTGATTTCATTAGCTAAATTAGTTTCTTGTAGTTATATTTATATTATGGAGTTGATTTTGGTTAGATTTGAATCACTCGGAGTCGGATATTCATGGAAAAAGCATTGTTACTAATTGATTGAGCTCGGTTCCAGGTAAGTGGCTTGCCTAACCTTGTGTGGGGGAACTACCCTTAGGATTTGGTACTGTTTTGATATGTGAGCGCCGTGTACGTGAGGTAACGAGTACGTACACGGGCTATTTGTTGCAAAAACTCTGTTTCCATTAAGTAAAATAGATGTTTCCCTTTAACTGAGCTACACTAGCATATGTAATTACCCTGTTTAGTTTAGAACAATATGTCTACGTGTCTTAATTGCTTATCTGAACTATGTGTAGCATCTTTAGTGAATTCCTTGCTTCTTCCTTGACTTGTACTTAGTCTAAATTGTAGGATTTCGTGTTGTATTTCTATTTTTTGAGATGCATATTTACTTTGGGACTACAGAACTGTATTCTGGGAGATATCCCTATACTGCATATTTACTTTGGGACTACGAAAAGGTATTGCGGGAGATTCCCCTGTACTGCATATTTACTTTGGTCTACGGAACAGTATTTTGGGAGATCCCCCTGCACATTTACGTTTGGGACTACGAGACGGTATCTCGGAAGATCCCCCGTTGTTATCTCTGTGTTCTGAGCTGTTGTCTTTCTATGATTTCATTCCTATTAGATTTCAGTATTTATTTTTACTGCGATATTTCATTTTGTCTTATTTTACTATATTTATATCAGTAGGACTCTGACCTGATCTCGTCACTACTCGATCGAGGTTAGGCTTGTCACTTACTAGATACCGTTGTGGTGTACTCATGCCCTCCCTACACATGTTTTTTGTGTGTTGATCCAGGAACTGCTTATCAATCGCATTACTAGTGAGGCGAGACAACTTTAGAGACTTCAAGGTATATTTGTCGCGTCTACAAACCTTGAAGTCCCTTTCTACTCTTCCCCATGTCAAACACTTCTTGTATTTCCTTTTGTTAGGTTCTGGAGTATATAAATATTGTTTTCTTTCGGTAGTTTGTGACTTACGATATTCCGAGTTTTGGGAGAGTTTTAATACATTTCAACAGTGATTATTATATATGCTGAGCAATATCTTAATTTCTTGTTTAAATTTACCTGTTAGTTGTTAGCTTTTATGTTTTCGTTTTATTTTCCACAAATGCAAGGCTTACCTAGTCATGGACACTAAGTATCGTCACGACAGTTCACGGAGGGAGAACTTGGGTCGTGACACTCAGACCCTAGAGTTTACCGGATATAAAGATTAACAAAATTAGTAAAAACTTATTTAATTAGGAAAAACTTTTACACATATAAATAGTTTCTTTTTTTTCATTTGAATTGTGTATATAATCATGAATCATTCTTTATTACAGTCGAACAATATTTTTAAATCCGGGTAAATGGATCTTTGGAGTCTAAATTTTGTCATGAATTATTATTTGTAGTATAGTAATATTTGAGCTAATTCTAGTTATTGGAAAAGCTAACCATAAAGTTCAAGTTCTTATATTTCTGCTCAAACTTAATGTTACTTCTTTTATTTTAAATTATTATGAATCTTTAACTTGTAATTTTTTTTCGCTGTGATATATCTAAAATAAATGACAAACCCAAAATATATCCTAATTTTACATCTTTTGATGAAGGCTTAAAGAGTTTAAGTTTTGTTGGGATAACTCAAAATTCAATATCCCCTATTTCAATGCAAATTCGGTACTACACTACTTGTTATTACTATGAGTTTAGTTATATTTTTGACTGGAGCACATGAAAAATACCATCTCTACGTACAGAAATTATTTTTCCATAACAATAAAAGACATAATTTTGTAGTTAAATTCAAAGTCTTTAATTTTTTTAATATATGTAGTTCATTTAAATTTTAAATAATTTGAAATATCCAACTCAAACTTTTTAAAATGGTCAGACGCATGAATTTACCAATAAATTTTAGCATTACTTTAAAGGTGAATATGACGTGATTTTCATAGAATTTGATAACGATATTATGGAAAATTAACTTCTTTTATAAAAAAGTGTTTGTCTATATGATTCAAAAAGATTTCTAGTTTTCAACCTATTCTCTTTGAATTATATTTTCACGAAAATATTAATTATAAGAAAACAGATAATGGAGACTCCTAAACCTAATGGAATTTGATTAAGTGTGAACTCTATACTTTAAAGGGTAAAAAGACGAACTTTAAAATACTGGCCACTATCAAGACTGCATCCCAAAATTAATTCCAACTGGCATACTTCAAAATTCAGACAGAAGGTTATTTTTCCAAGTCCTTTTTTTAAATGGGATGAAAATTTGAACGGTAATAGTAAAAAGGTCAATCTAGAAAGTTACCATGGGGGGAAAAACCAGTATCTCCATACTTTCACTTCTTTTGTTTCCACCATCTTTTACTTATTCTGTTCTTCAGCAAACAAGACAAATGACATTTCCAGCTCTACTTTTTCTTTAACTCCGCGATCTCCTCTCACTTTATCAAATGTAGTTTTAGTACCTAGTTTTTCACATGTTTGCCCATTTTGTACTGGCAACTTCTAGTGGTTACTTTTGGATGAGCATCATTCGTGTGCCCTGTGGTATTAGAGTTGTTATTATTTAATGCCTCGGGAAAACAAGAATTCAGTACAAAACTGCGTGGCAACATTCAACTATTATCGTTTTACCTCAAATATACAATATCTGGTTCGGGCTACACCAATTCCACTATATGAAATTAAATAATGTTAATTGCAGAAATCGAAGTATTTTTGTATAGAATTGTTCTAGGGTTTGACGTGAGATTGAGAGAGGAGAGAATATTATTGATATTTCGGATGAGTTTCGCTTATCTGTTACAAAAATAAAATAGTCCAGAACTTTAAAATAAATTATAATACAAGGAAAACTGTGGGCTTTCAGCCCATGTACAAATAAATATAATGAGCCAATTAGCTCAATGGGCCTTAATCTAAACTCTTCTCAATAGCTCCAATACCCAGGGTGCGAAGGCACCCAACTTGAGCAAAATCCATGATGAGCAGCACGTGGAAGTGGCTTAGTGAAGAGGTCAGCCATCTGAGTAGAAGAAGAAGTGTGAATCAAAATCAATCCCTTAGCAAGCTTGGTCCTGACCAAATGACAGTCCAACTCGATACATTTGGTTCTTTTATGGAAAACTAGGTTTCTAGCAATGTGGATTGCAGCTTGAGTGTCGCAAAATAAAGGAATAGAGGAAAAGCAAGGAAGACCCAAGTCAGCAAGCAATCTAGACAACCAAGTCAACTTAACCACACCTTTACTCATTGCTCTATACTCAGTTTCGACAGAGGACATGCTAATAATAGGTTACTTCTTGGACTTCCAAACATAATAATCACAGAAAGCAAAACAAATAAGTCTGGAGAGTTATTGAAAAAAATCCCATGATAAGAAGTACCCTTCAAGTACCTCAATAGATGCATGCCAAAAGACATGTGTGGAAGGAAGAGAAACTGCATAAATTGACTGAGGTGTTGTACTGCAAAGTTGATGTCAGGCCTTGTGTGAATTAAAAAATTTTGGCTTACCAATCAAGAATCTATACAATTCAGGCTTGGGCAAAGGATCACCCTCATTAGCCTTAAGCTTCACATTCAGATCAAGAGGACACAAGATAGAAGAAACATCCAAACAATGAAACTCAGAGAATATATCAGCAATGAACTTCCTCTAATGTAAGAGGACACTAGTAGTAGAATATAGAACCTCAATCCCCAAAAAATAACTAAGAGACCCCAGATCCTTAATCCTAAATTTTTGATTAAGGAAGGATTTTAAAGCAGAAACATCATCAAAATCAGGCCCACTCAAAATTATTTCATCCACATACACAGTTAAAACCATAAAAGAATCCTTAGAACCCTTTGTAAAGAGGGAGTAATCATTCAGAGAAGATGTATATCCTTTAGAAGAGAGAGATTGAGATAATTTATCATACCACTGTCTGGATGCTTGTCTAAAACCATAAAGAGATTTCTAAAACGTTCATACCGACTGTCCAAAATCAGAAGTGGAAGGAACAGAATACCATGAGGCAATTTCATATAAACCTTCTCATCAAGTTCCCCATAAAAAGCATTATTAACATCAAGTTGAAACATGGACCAATATTTCTTTATGGTAACAATAACCAGAGTCTTGACAATGGACATTTTCACAACAGGGAAAATGTCTCATGAAGGTCAACCCTTTTTACCTGTTTGTCACCCTGACTACTAACCTAGCGTTATATATTTCAATTGCACCATCAGCTTTATATTTAACCTTCTAACCTATTTACATCCTATAGGCTTCTCCCCCAAAGGAAAATCAACAACCACCCAAGTCTTATTAGCCTCAAGAGACTCAAATTCATTCTTCATTGCCTCTTTCCACTCAGGAATGGAGGCAGCTTGAGAAAAAGTATAAGTCTCAAAGACAGGAGGCACACTAGTAGAGATAGTGTTGGAAACATAAGTGGAGCAGGAAGAGGGAAGTGTGTAAACATAGTCCTTCAAATATCCTGCAGGATTGTGAGGTCTAGAGGATTGCCTCACGGGAATCTCAGGAACAAGAGAAAGGGGAGGGGAAACAAGTGCAGTAGGAGAAGGAGGAGTGGCAATAGGTAAAGTAGGAGAATAAGAAGGAGAAATAGAAGGCGGTGAAGGAGGAAGAGCAAAGGATGAAAGAGGTGGGACAACAGGATCATCAGGAACGTAAGGAGTAAAGAATAAAGAGGCGGGTTTGGAAGAAGAAAGTACAAAGGAAAAGACATACTCATAGAAAACAACATCTCCAGAGACAAAACAAGATTGAGAAGTGAGATTATATAATTTGTAGCTTATTTTAGCAAAAGGATAACCTAAAATACATAGGGCATAGACCTTGGCTCAAACTTGTCTCTAAGAAATTTAGGAAAAGTGGCATAATGTCACGCCCCAAAATCCGAGGAGCGCGACCGGCGCTCAACCGAGTAAACCCGACTGAGCAAGCCTGGCAGGTTTCATACATACTACCCAACCCAACTCATAATTAAATAAGAGATAGACTCCATTAATCAAATTCTATCAACATATAATTAACGATTTCAATTTCAGTTTCATTAGCAACATCATTTCGCCACTTTAAGGGTATTACAAGTTATATACATCATTTCCAAACGTCAATATTTCTATTTTAATTTTCAATACCCGACACTACCCACTACCTGTCTACGGAGCCTCTAAATATAACTGAAGAATAATACAGAAATATCAGCAACAAGGCTCCGGCTATACCTTACACAAATACAAAAATAATGCTCCGGGAAGAATAGCGGCCTAAGCCACGCCGGGCCCCGAGGGGAAAGAGGCTCACCCATACTGCTGACGGAAAGTGGAGGAGGTGCTACTACCGGTAGACTGGAGTGCCTGCTATAGATCCACCTACAATCATAACACGAACGTAGCGCCCCCGGCAAAAAAAGGGACGTCAGTACATTTGAATTGTACTGGTATGTATAAATAAACACCATTTTACTAGAAAGAACTATCAAACAGATACAGGCAACTAATATGGGCAAATCAAATAAGCAATTCATATAATCTTTCATACAATTTCCACAACATAGATTAGGGCATTTCAGTCACATGTTCACCACTGTTGTCATTACCACGGCCATCTCGAGCGGAGTCCGATCACGATCCGACCGGCTAGGTCACCTCATTGGAGGCATTACTTTCAATCCATATTTCATTTCCCTTATCCAGAATTCAATATCAGAACATTACCACCATGTGTGAGACTTGGTGTTCGATCACGACCCGATCGGCTAGGTCACCTCATTAGAGGCATTACTCCATTTTTATTAGTCAACACTTCAAATCTTTATCCCACACATATCATAACAATTCCTGGGGCACTCACGGCCACCATCATCACATTGTTTCCCCTTTTCAATATTCATTTTCTAATTGTCAAGATTGGTACATTATTCACATTGAGGCACATCCTTCACGAATATGTATAGATACATGCAAATCAATTAATGCGTAATAACAATCAATACACTAGCCAATTCAACTCTTACCATACTTTTGTAAATGACAACGAAGCTTAATTTCTAATAAAAAGGGGGTTTTAGCCATACATACCTTTCTTGAGCTTTCCTTTAATTACTACGACATTTCGAAAATTCTATCAACTTCAATCTATTTTTAGACATAGAAAAATTGAACACAAATTAGAAAGATATTCATAATTCTAGATCATTTGAGCATTTTATCAAATACTAGTTGAGCATCTTAATCTCAAATCTCTTTTTTTCAAGGTTTTCCTTCATTCCCCAACTAAATCTTTACTTATCTATGTTAAAAAATCTTCCAATAAACCTAAGTTATACATGCATGTATACACAATACTAATACACCCAAGAATCATACCTCAATAACCCATCTTATACTCCAAACTCAAAATTAAAACCTAGGGCATAGAATCTTACCTCTTAGATGAAGATCTTGTGATTGGGTTCTTTGATTCTTGAAGATTGATGCAAGGTTTGGATGATTTAAATGTTGGCTTCCTCCTTCTCCCTCTAAAATACTCTCACCTCTCTCTAAAATCAGTAGAAAATGATCCCAAATGAAGCCCCAAAGGCTATATATTGAAATGGGGTCGGGTTATAAAAATTAGAAAATTAACCCTCTGATGTCAATTCTGCTATAGCAGAATGGACCGCAGAACGCGAATGCTGGCCGCATAATGCACCGCAAAATCGGCGCCCAAAAATGGGCTACACTGGCCCAGTCTGCGACAGAAATGCGACCCAGAGTCAACAATGCGACAGGAATGCGGTCGCAGATTTGACACAGGATAGCATTTTCCAGCCTTTGGTAATTTGATCATAACGTTGCGTAGGAATGTCCAAATGACGAAAGGTTTGAAGTGTTGGAAACTAGACTCAAAGACCTTTCATTTGATAGGTTATGCATCACATAAAACATGATACATATTTAGATGTGCTTGTTCAAAGTGGGGACTTGTGCAAGTACCTTTGGAATCTTAGCCTATTATGAACTTTTCCAATTTTTCTTAGACTTAGGCCTTTCCTTGGACCCCAAATTACTTAACATAGGACATATACACATATTTACCAAATCCAATTGATGTACACCACGTTTATAGCACATAAAATATTATAATTAGCCTATGTGGCACCACAAAATCCAAGATTACTTAGCAAAAATANATTTTTGAAAAATCAATTGGTTTGAAAACATGATATGAAAGCTCCTAAATTTTCACTAACTCCCATGTTTTAGAAGAAAAAATTTCGCTAGAGTTTCCTTTGTAATTTGGACATATCTACCTGTCAGAGAACCCCCGAAACATATTTCCAAGAACCATTACACAACTCATATCATCCCTAAAACTGGTATACAATTCATTTCCTCAACAATTGCATATATTCAATCACTTGACACATTCTTACACATAGTTTGGTCACTTTGATGAGTCCCATACAGTTCAACCAATACACTATACACATTTTAATTAATCATTACCAATCTATACTACCATTAATCATTCACTTATCACCAGAGTTCTTACAAATCTTTCATTTACCAGAAAGGGTATGCACATGACTCAAATAATCACGACATATACAATTATTGCGCAACTTAAGGAGATACAATGGTAAAGCATTTAAGGGAGATATGGGGCGTCTTTGCACCAAATGAAACACAACATTAGTTTGCTTAGAGATAAGAGTTCGCACGATCACTACTAGACTTGTTCGAACAGGTTGGGGATATTTTTCTTTCATTTCATATTTCGCTTCCCATGTGGCTTCCTCAACTCGATAAAGCACCACAATATTTATATATCAATGACAAGAACCTTAGCATTATAAATACCACTTTATCAGGATGATACGGCATTGACTGCACATTTTTAAATCATATCACCTAGAAAGTACAATATTTTATTTTCACAACACTCTAGACCTTCAATGGCCTCTTATATTTTCAAACTTCGCCAGAATACATTCACATGAACAATTTTGACCCCTGAACTTACTTAACGAGGGTAACAGGGAGATATCTTACATAAGCTAACTATCTACTAACTTCACCTTCAATAATTTCCACCGGGATGATACAAAATTGATCTCCACCTACTTTCTTGGACATAGACATGTGAATCCACATAATATGTGGCAACAACCATGGGAACACTTCATACTCCTAGTGCGGCCTACTGTGGAATACCTTTATGTAACCTTTATTATCAACTCACATAACATCTTTAGGGGAAAATAGTGAGAATAGCCTACTCGTACTCACCCTCCAAACTCTAAATCTCTAGGCGAACACTCACACTTATCCCTTGATGACCTTCAACAATTACTCTAAGATGTGCTATCTTAATCTGACCATAATATTACTTATCAAATATACATGTGATCAAACTGTGAAGCTTCATCTTTGACTCGGCTGAACTTATAATACCCAATGGATCTAATACGATGAGGAACAACAGAGTTCAAGCTCAGACTAGAGTTATTCAGGAATCCATTAACGTGCTGAGCAGAGCATTTCATGAGGTTATATGCTAAGAGACACAAAAGGTTACAACTAAAGATGTTGACATGGTTAATCATTGTGGGGACATCAATTATTAGACAAATAAGGCATAAGGTTAACTCGTACATTGGCAATAGGAACCATTAAGGAGGAATACTCAAGTACGCGAACCACTCGTTTACTAGAGTGTAGGGAAAATCAATTTATCAAAAATGAGAATACCCTGGCACCTTGAATGCGATATGGGACTCAAAATACATGAAGTTGAGTTACACTCCTGACATTAGCTGACACAAGGAATCTATTTATAAGAATGAGGATGAAAATGAAGTTAAACACTTATGAGATTATCATAATTCAAGCAGCTTAACCTTCCCTGACAATTGACCTTATATGAGAGAACTAAAGGTACGACACCTTTCCTTGCAAATCAATATGCTCATGATATGTGCAAAAATCTAAAGGTATCTAATCTCACCCCCTTTCACGAGTAAAACCACATAGCTCGGACATCTAAATGTTGGATGAAATCATGTACTGGTTAGAGGCATTCTGATGGTTAACATGATGCTCCGGGGAGAAAGAAAAATGACACTCCTATTCACCCAAGGAGGTGTAATACCAAGGGTAGCAAAACTTCCCTCTCATGACAATGATATGGTCAATTATTCTAGAAGTCGATTGAGAAGAAAGCCATATAACCCAACTAATCCGACCCATTTAAGACTTTTGAAAAAGGTATACACTTTGGTTTGAAATTATGGCAATTGAATCTCGAACTTTAAGGAAAATCATTACTTTTGAAACCCATGAGATAAGCCCTCGTAGTCTTAGAAAATCAATAACAATGGCGAGAAGGTACTTAAAACCATTACGAGTTGGTATAAAACAAGACCTCAAAGTGCTCATATGGATAAGTTCGAAAGAATGAGAGGTCTTAATGCATTTATCGAGGAGAAGTAAACTGGGTTATCTAGTCACATGGATAAGCAGAGCAGGTAAATGGTTGTTAGAAGAACAATTACAAAGAATACCAGCCATATTTATTTATTCCAACCAAAGGAACAGGTCCCCTTCTTTAATGCTACAAGACTTCCTCTTTGATGCCATGAAACATAAATGGATTTTACAATGAGAGTTATCAGATGAAATAGATAGTAGTGTATAAAACTAATGAGCACCATTTGGAACCAAGAAGCTTAAACTAAGTCGAAGATATTAGAAGTCTGTAGGAAAGGAGAAATTTGCCCACTCTCGGGGTGCTTGTAGAGTGCATAAAAGTAAGGCTAATTAAATCAGATCATATCGTTGGATAACTAGTCGAGACATCGAGATAATATCGCATCGAAGATTACGGGTAAACAACACACGATGCAAGACAAATGAAAAGAAAGGGAAAAGTCCTTGTGGAAGTAACCTTTACATTGTAACCACTAGGAACGATGGTAATATAAAGCGATTATGAGAAGCTACATTTTTTTGAAATAAGATATCTCTATGTAGTCACGTGATGTAGAGATAAAGAATTCAAAAATCAAATTATATTTAGCAACTCTACTTCATAATGAAGCACTACAACACACTTCTACACAACCATCTATTACGAGCCATATTGGGAGATGTTATAAGGCTTGACTGAGAGAAAGGCTTTGACATATGAATGTGTTAATAGGTGTATTTCTCCCTGTTCAACCCAAAACCTATAGGCGAGAGTTAGACTGATAGGCAGATCGTTGGACTGGCACATGTGTAGGTAATCCATTATCGAGAGGAGATCATTGGATCTCAACAATTGCGGCATACTATAAACCTTTGATGAACTTGAAACGATACGGGAACCCAATGAGATAATGTAGAATAACCATAGAGGGTTTGCTGATGTTCCTAATAAGTTCTTCATAGATTTTAACTTGAGAACTTCCCAGATGCTAATAAAAGACAGAAAAACATGAGAAACTGGCATTGTGCTATAATAACCCACCCCCCCCCCAAAGGTGTGCTTTGTGCTGACGGAAAGCCTAGTAATGGTCCTTACGAGGCAGAGAGTGTCACAATGACTCATAGAAGGATATGTTCTCTCATGCTTATCGAACAAGTGTGGGAAAACTAGCACCATGAATTCACTAACAAGAGAACATAGTTAACACATGTTATAGAGGTGAAAAGAGGAGATAAACATTTTCCATAAGTTGGACACACTTCTGCTGTATTAGGTCCCAACTGCAATATACGACCATGCCACGAGCAACAATAATACTAGGACAAGGTGAGCTACTTACTGCGGGATGTCCCAAGTGGACACAATAGTTATGGCGACACATGATCTTCATATGACGGGGACGTAAGGGTCTAAATTTTCAGAAAGACTTTATATTCATGCACAAGGTGACCATTTCGATTGACACGCACTCATGTGAGGTGTTAAGGTACGCTCTTATGTTACTAGGCAGTGATAAGCTTTCATGTTGGTACTCGCAGGAGAGTAGATTGATTGTTCAAGTCATATAAGCCATATACACAACTGAGTAAAAGAGTGACTCGAGAAGGATCGCAATGCTGGGATGCTTTGCATGGAACTTGACACCACATAGGTAAATTTTACGACGGTTCATGTATAGGCACCAACGAGTAGATTTTGTCCATTTAAATAAAAGATTCTGTAAGAATTTCATCGGATATAGTACCTTGGTGAGAATTTAGGAAAAGCAAGTAAGAAATATCAATCCTAGAGTAATAACTCAATTCAAGGGCATAATTATTTAACTTAATTCCACAAGAATGTAAATAAGAGAATTCATAATAGAGTGGGTTCACGAATACTGCATCTCGTTCAAAAGAGTCGATACACGCAAAGTTTTGTTAATCAACACCTTGTTAAGACCACATTTATGAGAACTCTTCAATATGAATGTACATATTCAACGAGTAGAAATTCTAATTTGACTCACTTAACGATGTTAGGTTGATAGGGCAATAGCTTAATTGATACCCCTCGACTCTACATCTCTAACGTACATAGGTAACATACTGATATCACATATGATCTGACAGTGTAGAGACATCAATAGGGACAAGGACACTCCCTTCTTAGCGATAAGTTTAACCAATCCATCCACATCTTAATACATTCTCCTAACAAGTCCTTGGGCAATCTGCTCGGACTCAGTGGTGGGATCAATCCCTCCTTACATGCCTCAAATTCTCGAATTATGGCATCAAGGTTACCAATGTTGAGAATAAGACTTAGAGAGAAAATTAGCTTCCTAACTTGAGCTCTATTGCACGATTGGAGTATCAAAGAAGGGTGAAATTCCTAAATGTCCAAATAGCCTCCAACTTATGGATGTGGTTGACAACACACTGATAAGAAGGACTCTACTAGACACGGCTCGGAGACATCCTAGGACACTTTAAAATCTTAGGCTCTGATACAAAGTTTATCACGCCCCAAAATCCGAAGAGCGCGACCGGCGCTTAACCGAGTAAACTCGACTGAGCAAGCCTGACAGGTTTCATACATACTACCTAACCCAACTCATAATTAAATAAGAGATCGACTCCATTAATCGAATTTTATCAACATATAATTAATGATTTCCATTTCAGTTTCATTAGTAACATCATTTCGCCACTTTAAAGGTATTACAAGCAATATTTATCATTCCCAAACATCAATATTTCTATTTTAATTTCCAATACCTGACACTACCCACAACCTGTCTACGGAACCTTTGAATATAACTGAAGAATAATACAGAAATGCCGGCAACAAGGCTCCGACTATACCTTACACAAATACAAAAATAATACTCTGGGAAGAACAGCGGCCTAAGCCACGCCGGGCCCCGAGGGGAAAGGGGCTCACCCATACAGCAGACGGAAAGTGGAGGAGGTACTACCGCCGATGGACTGGAGTGCCGGCTATAGATCCACCTACAATCATAACACGAATGTAGCGCCCCCGGCAAAAGGGACGTCAGTACATTTGAATTGTACTGGTATGTATAACTAAACACCATTTTACTAGAAAGAACTATCAAACAGATACAAACAACTAATATGGGCAAATCAAAGAAGCAATTCATATAATCTTTCATACAATTTCCACAACATAGATTAGGGCATTTCAGTCACATGTTCAGCACTGTTGTCGTTACCACCGCATCTCGAGCGGAGTCCGGTCACGACCCGACCGGCTAGGTCACCTCATTGAAGGCATTACTTTCAATCTATATTTCATTTCCCTTATCCGGAATTCAATATCAGCACATTACCACCATGTGTACGACATGGTGTCCGATCACGACCCGATCGGCTAGGTCACCTCATTAGAGGCATTACTCCATTTTCATTAGTCAACACTTCAGATCTTTATCCCACACATATCATAACAATTCCTGGGGCACTCATGGCCACCATCATCACATCGTTTCCCC
>MU724501.1:4391-48380 GCA_026770625.1 Nicotiana glauca | reverse complement strand
ACCGTCCCGTAGTCCCAAAATAAAAGTGCAGGGGGATCTCTCGGGATACCGTCACGTAGTCCCAAAATAAAAGTGCAGGGGGATCTCCCAGGAATCAAACCCATAGTCCCAAAATATACAAACAAGGGGGAACTCCCGGAATTCCCGCATACATAGTCCCAATGTAAATGCGCAACCAACATCAGAGAAATATTCAGAAATTTAAGTACAACAATACAAGGCATCAAGGAATACTGGCCTAACATGCTCCACGTAATCACAGTTACGACAATTTAAATAAATGGGCAGCTTGGATAAATTAAACATGCTCTTCTACGCTAGCACGGGCTATAAAAGCAAGTAAAGTAAGGCAAATATGAAAGAGAATCCAAATCAAGTAATTAAGTAAAAATCTGGGTTTCAACAATTTTCTCAAGTGCACGCTCGTCACCTCACGTACAAGGCGTTCAATTACCAATTATCACATCCTAAGGGACGAAGTCCCCCACACAAGGTTAGGCAAGCCACTTACCTCGAACCGGTGCGAAATCAACTAGGGAACGATGCCCTTGCCACGAGTATCCGACTCCGAGTGGCCCAAATCTATTCAAACCAATTTCATATTGTAAATAATATAGCAATTAACTGATTCCTCTAATAAAATCAAAACTATGGTGCAAAAATAGGTGAAATGACCAAAATGTCCCTCTAGGCAACGTCTCGGAATCGACTAATTTTCATATTTTCAGAACCCTCGTACTCTCACGATTAAGTCTAAGAACTTTACCCCATTTTTTATTCAAAAATCCGAAATCAAAGTTGAATTTGAGGTTAGATTAGTGAGTATAAATCATAATGGATCAAGGAATCGTTACCCAATCGTTGCCTCTGAAAATCCATCGAAAAATCTCTCAAAACCGAGCTCTCTAGCTATTGTTTTTGATAAAAATACAGAACCCTCGTATTGAAAATGTTAAGTACTGCCGAGGCATTTCCGCTTCTGCGGTCCAATAACCGCTTAAGCATTTTCGCTTCTGCGGAAAATAAGCCGCTTCTGCGACTTTTGCTGAGGGGTCAAGCTTCCGCTTTTGCGGACCAAAAACCTCTTCTACGACTACGCTTCAGCAGAAAAATATTCCGCTTCTGCGAAAAATGAACGGAAGCCCGGATTCTGCTTCTGCGGCTTCAAAGCCGCTTCTGCGTCTCCGCTTATGCGGATAATAGACCGCTTCTGTGGTCTTAGAGGGGAAGGTGATAAACCGCTTCTGCGGTGCAAGGGCCGTTTCTGCGGCACAAGGGCCGCTTCTGCGGTGCAAGGGCCGCTTCTGCAAAACTGCTTCTGCGGTTCCCAAGCCGCAGAAGCGAAAACAACAGAAGCCTACTGCAAATTTTTCTTTCTAACTTTCAAAACTAACCCGTTGAGCATCTAAAATCATCCTCGGACCCCCGGGACCCCAACCAAAAACACCAATACCACCTAATACCTTATTCGAACTTGTACCAATCCTCAAAACACCTCAAACAACTCCGTAAACCCGATTAATCAAGGATTCAAGCCTAAGAACTTCAAATTCTAACCAAAAACGCTTTCGATCAAAAACCTAACCAAACCTCACCCGAATGACCTGAAATTTTGCACACACACATCCAAAATGACATGACGGAGCTACAGCAACTTCTGGAATTCAAATCCGACCCTCGGATCAAAAACTCACTATCGGACCGAAAACTTCAAAAATTCAAACTTTGGCATTTTAAGCCTAAAAGAGCTACGGACCTCCAAATAACATTACGAACACGCTCCCAATCCCGAAATCACCTAACGGATCTAACAGAACCATCAGATTTCCATTCTGAGGTCGTCTTCACACTGTTCCGAATATGGACCATTTTTCAACTCTTAAACTCTCATTTAGGGACTAAGTATCCCAAAACACTTCGAATCCTAATATTGAACGTCGCGGCAAAACCAAAATAGTATAAATGAACTTAGGGAAAGCAGTTAATGGGGAATCCGGGCATAATTTCCAAAAATAACCGGTCGGGTCGTTACAATATCAACCTGATTTCTCCAATCTCTCCCTCTAATTTCCTAAAAATAGACAATGACATAAGATTAATAGAAGCACCTGAATCGCGCAAAGATTTTTGAAATTCAGTACTTCCGAAAGAGCAAGGTATATTATAACTTTCTAGATCTCTACATTTGTGAGAGAGCTTATTTTGCACCATGGCATTACAATGTTTTGTTAGCATGACAATCGATGTCTCTTCCACTTTTTACTTCTTGGACAATATCTCCTTCATGAATTTAGCATAAGCTGACATCTAAGAGAGCACCTCTATGAAAGGTTTATTCACATGCATCTTCTTGAACAATTCTAGAAAGCGCTCGAATTGTTTGTGCAACTTCGCTCTTCCTTGCTTCTGGGGGAACGATAGAGCTGGCATGTATTTTCTCTCTTCAGTCTCATTATTGTTGCAGTATCATCCTTCTTCTTTGTCTGAGATCTACTCTTCCCCTTTTTCTTCAGACCATCATCTACCACGCTAGCACCTTTTTGAATGTTATCATTTTTCTTCTCTTCCATAATATCCACATGTCTTTCAATCGACTCATCATTTTGCTTTGCTTTGAGATCCTCCAATTCGTGCCCACTCCTCAAAGACACTGCATTTATTATCCCTTTTGGATTTCTTTCAGTATTTGTAGGGAATGTCCCTGGAACCCTCTCATACAATAGATTAGCTAGTTGCTGATCTCGTCCAAGTCACGCCTTTATTTAAGGTTATAAAATGGTCGATGCAATAGTAATACCCAATAAGGAGTCGGGGTCGATTTTCCACAAGGAGTTATGAATGGGACTGAAGGATATATATTATAGTGTATGAGTTTGAATTATCTTAAATTAAACTTCTACAAACTTGGGTTGTTTCTAGGTCTAATTTAATATAAGATTACAAACAAAGAATTGTGACTAGGAGATATTCTTTGTTGTTGTTTTCAAAAGATATAAAAGACTTAGGGCTATGACCTTCAACTAGGTGTTTGCCTAATGGGTTATAAACTTTAAAACTTGTTTTATGGGTCAGGGTGTATCATAGCTATCAACACTCGAATACCTACTCAATACCTCTCGGTAAGAGAGTGATTTTGTCCAATTTGGCTTTCTCAAGTCCAAATGGGTATTGAACAAAACGGTTGATACAAAGCTCAAGTCGGGTTTTGCTATCTATAGGTTCAACCCTTTAATTGGGACTATCAATCTCTCTATTTACCCAATTTCTTGCTAGCCAAGTTTTCCTAGACTAAGTCTCTCCTTTTCAAGTAGAGACAAAGTCAAATATACATGAACTAATGTTTGCAACCACTAATTCTACAATTTAAAGGGATAACAAGGCTAAATAATAAATACCCAACCATAAACAAGCAATAAATCAAACACCCATTAAGATTACACTCTACGGTTGGGTCACGACCTTAGTGAAAATCTAGCTACTCATGCTTAAGATAGAAGAAATAGAAGAAGAAATGATAATTAAACCCATATTGATAATTAAAATGATGAAATCTTTATTCAAAAAACTCAAAATAGAAAAAACTACTAAAGAGAATAAAGAAAATCGTCTACTGTAGCTGATGATGTCTAAACTTAACCTAAAAAATGAAGCTCTTCTATTTATACAGGGTAGAATATTCGGACAAAAATACCCTTTCGAAGGTTCTGCGGCTGCACAATTCCATGTGCAGTCCATGTTGATACCCAATTTTTCCCTATATATTTTATATATGTATAAATACCTTCAAAATAGCGTATATATATAAGCATGCACAAGGTTTTTATAATTTTTTCCTTAATTTTAAGGGTTTAAATTGATTTATATTCGCCTCTTTTATCGATAAAATCCCCAATCATTATTTCCTAAATTATTGTTATAATGATTTGTTCATTTGATTTCTATGCTTATGCCAAAATATGGATAATATATTTTTCATGCATTTTTATAATTACATTTAGTATTTTTAAGCTAAATTGTATATAATTGCAATGTTAGCCCATTTTAAGATATAATTATATTTTATATGCGTAAAATTGGTCCCTATATTTTTTAAATGATAATTATGTATTTTAAATCATTTTGGCATATTAAATTATTCTCTAGAAATTATCTACTATTTATTATAAATTAAAATAGGAAACATTTGCTATTTAAATCATAGCCAGATTTTGCTTTCAATTTTAGCCAAATTGGACTGAATCCCCAGCCCAATTTCCTATTAAATAACCTGACCCAGACCCTATAAGCCCTTGCCCAAACCCGGTACCCGCCTACCCGGTTGAATCATGACCGTTGATCTGGGAGATCAACGATCCACACATGTTTTTTCCTTTTTAATTCCTAAATGACCCCCTAACCCTACTCAATTCCAAACCCCCGCCCCCTTCAGATGCTCTCATCTCTCTTCTCTATCAACCTAACCCTAATCATTCTTCAATCACTACTTCCTTCTCTGGTTATCTCCGGCGACCACATTTCAACCCCAACCATCCAACGGGTCTTCCATCGCCTTGATCATCATCTCTAAGGCCTTCAAGGGTCCTGGGCCATGCCGATTTAGATCTAGAGTTTTTTATTCTATTTTTCATGGCTTCTCCGGTGTAATTTTGGACAAAATTACACCATATATGTTACGATCTATGAAGTTTATAACAAGTTCTTTCGTTTCTTTTTGGGTTTCCTTTGAAACCTAACTCTCATTTGAATATCTTAGATCTATGCTATTTTTAATGCTTTAAATCTATTTCTTCCTATGGTTTTTACTATTCTCGAACTTCTTTTGAATGATCCTCAACTTTAAACTATTTTACTTTCTTTTAAAAAATTAGGGTTTATCGAAGTTTCTTCTACACTTGTTTTAACTGATTTTTTTTATGATTAAGACTCTTTCTTTGTTTATTTTGACTGAACTTGTGTTTCTACTACTTTTTAACTCGACTCTGTTTAAAATTCCTAATTTTTAAAGATCTTATTTGCTTTGGTTCTGTGTGTTTGCATGGCTACTTGACTTTGTTAAGTTTCTGTTGGTTACCATGCTTCGAATGGGTTTTCTACTGAGTCTTTAGCCTACTTATGTCACTTCTGTATGATTGTGTTCATTTTATTTGTTCATTTCTTGCTTTTTTCCGGTCGATATGGCTGACTTCGTCTGTTCATTTTTCTTTATTTATATGTTGCAATATAGAATCATGGCCTTCTCTTGATTTGAATTTGATTTCCTTAATTGATGGTTTGATTGCAAGATTTTATTTCAAAACCCTAAAATTCTACTCGTCTATTTAAATTGACTGAATCTATTTCCTTATTTGTTGTGGTACTTCATTCTTACTTAATCCTTTCCTTAATTGGTATATTCTGTACTTAGACCCAATCATATGCTCTATAATTTTACTACCCGTTATATGGTAAAAATCAGTCTTTCTCAATAGATTTTCTTTCCTTGATTATCCTTGTTGGTAATCGCTTAAGCTGTGATTCCTTGATCAAAGGGGAGTACTTATATTAATTGGATTTTTATTATGATTACTTCCATAATTATGATAAACCTTTACTTGTTACCTTATTTTCTGCCTATTTTCAAAAGCTATAAATATCCTAAGTCTTTCATAAACACAGACGAACACTAGAGTTCAAAACTACCTCTCTTACTAAAATCTCTGCTCTCTCTCTTGTGCTATTTACTACTGTAAGCCAAGGTTAATCATTTGTGCTCTCCTGCTCTCATTATGCTTACTTTTCTCTTCACTGGTATGTTCTAGTTTCAATTTAAAGTTCCAGCAACAATATGCTTCTCTTATTGCTTCGGTTTCTCTTAATTCTAGTTTGCTTCTACTTGTGGTTCTGTTGTGAAACTTGTAGTTAAGTTACATTATTAGCATGTTATTATGTGTCCTTTTCCTTTAGATTAGTGTATTCCCTTCTGTGTGTTTCAAAGCATGCCTTGCCAATTGTCTTTCACTTATTGTGTGCTTACCATCCTATGAGTCCCAAAACCCTTATCCCTCTCTATGTATTTGTGTTCTTCCTGATTGGTTTATGACTATGCTAGTGTCCATTGTTTTTTAGCATGTCTAAACCAGTCCTAAAACCATTGTTGGGTTATGTGTTTGCAACCCAATGTCTATGTGTCCCAAACCCCTTGACCCATGTGAGACTATTGAATTCTTGTGGATTCTGTAAACCAGTTGTGTGTGATCCTATCTTAAGGTGTTTGAGCTTTATTTACTACTCCAGTCTCTTTTTCAAACAATCTCTATTTCTTTACTAATTGCTTTCAAAACAGAATTTCTAATACAGTTTTTAATAAACCTTTTCAACTTGTGTTCTGCACTTTCACTTTACTCTTAGTCAATAAGTTCTGCCCCCTCTAGTAAGTGTACTGCCTTGGGATCCTCTTGATAACCCTCTAAACTCTGGCATACTGAGACTGGCCTTTCCACACTGCACTGGTTCAATTCTTGGTTGCTAAGTCTAGGTGTAAGCATTGCGCGAGCTCTTTGTAGCCCTTAGGAAACTTTGATGCACCTAGACTCTGATTTGTCTATGGAATTGAGGCTTATGAGACCATTGGAGGCTTTGGAGAAACTTGGGCCCTAGACTATGATTTGTCTATGGAATTGATGCTTATGAGACCATTGGAGGCTTTGGGGAAACTTGGGCCCTAGACTCTGATTTGTCTATGGAATTGAGGCTTATGAGACCATTAGATGCTTTGGGGAAACTTGGGCCTAACTGCAGTCTCCCTATAGAATACCTTTGATTTTCTATTTTAATTATGTAATTCATTCATTGAACTATAATAATTTGTAAACAGATATTTAGGGTATTTAGTAAAAGGGTGGGTAGATGTATACTTTAAAAGGGTAATACGGGCAGAAATCCTGCTCTTAGAACCTTATTTTTAAAGTTTGACTGCTTGCATAAGTAGAAAACATGATCATAGGTTTGCCCTTTTGAATCTGATTACTTTGCCTAATAGAAATCATGTTCATAAGGTTTTGCATTTTTTCATGTTAGAAACCATATTTATAGGTTCCAAACAAGCATGTCTTAAATCAGTTCAAATATAGATGCCATGCCTATAGGACTCAACTCCGATTCAGTTCTAATAAGTCTTTCTGTATGTTGCTGCAAATCGACTAAAATTAGTAATACGCCTAGATATCAAGCCTATAGGGATCCCTAATCGCAATTATGTCTGATAATTTAATTAGCCTAATAAATCAACTTCATTACGCCTAGTTTACTTTTAAAACTAGTCTTATTAAGTGTCAAACATTTCCTGAAACAAGTCATTTCAAAATCACCTCAATCTCATTAGATATCATGCCTAAAGTATTAAAGGAGTCTATTTCGAAAACAGGTTTGTTTCTGCAATATTCTACATATGGGCAAGCCTTAGGGCATTTTCAAAAACTGCATTTTCCTGAAGTTGTCTATGTCTCTTAACGTTTCTGATTCTAATAAGCTTTTAAAAGAGTCCCTAGGAAACTACAAGGGTATAACTTCTGAGTCTCAAAACGTTTTTGTCTGTTTCTGCATATTCACTTAGAGATCCTTCTTTAGGACTATAATTAATAAAGACCTTAATTGTGTTTGAGTCGTGCTGCTTGTATGTTTACTTGAGGAGGAAACTTTGAGCCTCTTATTTGCTCCCTTATGTGTAAAAGTCCTTAATGTTTTGATTGTCGCCTTAGAATTTTTGCCTTTTGCAACCTTAGGGGTACATCTAGAACCACTTATAAGTAGAGGTCCTAACTCCCTCCAAGACCATTAAGAAGAGACGGGTAGCAGCACGTAATAGGAATCATTGACCAAACACTCGCTTTGCAGGACCAATAAGGGAATGGGAAGGTTAAACATGGGATACGATGACTACGTGTTAATATCACATGTATCCCCTCGTTGAGGAGTGTTTGCCGAACATTGTGTGGGATGATCCTATAGGATAAAAAACCTAGGACCGTCTTTACCCAAATCCTCTCTTTATTTAAACCTTTGTTGTACAACTTGTCCAAACCTTTATCTCACTACTTGAATTATTCAATGTGTTTCACTAACAACTTATTTGATTCAACTATTTATATGGGCTAATTTATGAATATAAGTTTGGCCGGGACCCGTAGTTGTGAACCAAGAGGGGTGCCTAACTCCGTCCCCTCGAGGTTACTTCGATCCCTTACCCTAATCTCCAGTAATGCAAACCAACTCAAGAGTTAATCGCTCTAGGTGCCTTAATGCACCATAACCTGTTAGGTGGCGACTCTTAAAATACCCAACTCACAACAGGAAATGAGTCATTACACCCCGTGAATGTCGAAATCCGAACCTCTTCCCCGTCAAAAGCAGAGGAAAAAAGGGGTCGCGACAGCATGGCGACTCTACTAGGGATATTTTTAGGCTCTTACCACAACGAACTTTTCTTTTTATTAGTCCAAGCATGTTTTATCCCACACCCTCTTCCTTTATTTGAACTTAACTATCTCTTTCTTTTAAGCATTTACGATTCTTTATCCCTGAAATTGACTTGTCTCTTTGTTATCCTTTTTCTGTAACTATGTTTTCAATTATTTAAATGCTGTATTTATTTCTTTCTACGTGAAAATACTTGCCTACATGTTATTAACTGCTGCATAAATCATGTTCCACGTCATATTCCACTAATGTGTATCAAATCCTATAGCAACCCTTTAATGAGTAGTTGCGCTCTTCCTATTTATTACCCTTAAATTCGGAAAGGCTTATTTATGGTAAAACCAGTCGACTACCGATGCAGTCGACGGTTCCATGCCTTCCTCCTCAAGTTGTCCACTTGAGGGTACCAGTCTAAAATCCCATAGAAACCTTACTCTATTTAAATTATGCATGCATCATGGTCAAACCTAGTCGGATCAGTTATGTTGTCCACATAATTATCCTTTAAGATAAGCCGTATCAAAAGTCCATCGGGTTTTCCATAATCCCAACAGACGCAACCACGTTTTGTGCATTAATTTGGAGAACTAAATGCCAATATGTTGATCATAAATGTATAAATAGTCGAGTCCGGTGGGGGTAAGGCCTAACCCTTTCGTTTTGCAAAAAATGAGGCACGAGGTCCCCAGATTTGGTATGGTTAGCAACATCCCTCCATTGTTGCTAGATTGGTGGGAGAATCATTTCTTCAAGTGACAAGAAGCATGCAAAAAAGTACCTAGGTAACTTGCCTTCCCTGCTAGATATTGAACCAAACAACAAATTGATCGAGGTTGCCACCTTATTTTGGGATAGTGAAAGAGATGTGTTCCGTTTTGGTGACATAGAAATGACACCGCTCCTAGAGGAAATAGGAGGACTTGCAGGGTTGACTTGGGACAGTCCCGGGCTTTTAATGTCGGAAAACTGTACAGGCAGGGGATTTTTGAAGATGATGGGGCTGAAAAAGAATGTCGACCTAGTGTGCTTGAAGGACTCCTACATACCTTTTGAATCTCTCTATGAGAGGTATGGACACATCAAGTCTTTCCGCACTTATCATGATGAGATTGCCCTCACTTCACTGGGTCACATCAACCGTAGAGTGTTCGGGTTCATTGTGTGCTTCCTAGGGCTGATAGTGTTCCTAATGAAAAAGGGAAGAATCCACACTAGGTTGGCCATAGTTGCCAAAACTCTGATGGAGGGGATTATTGGATGGACATATACCATAGTCCCCATGATCATAGTTGATATCTATAGGGCCTTGGAACGCTGTCAAATAGGGGTCCAGCATTTTGAGGGTAGCAACTTATTGCTGCAGTTATGGTTGTTAAAGAATCTCCAAAAGGGTCGCTATCGCCAAGAATTTCCGTGAAAGGCTTGGAACGACGACATTGCTTTCCATTAACCAAAGCATATGACCTACATTCCGGACAAATTTTCTCAGCCAGAAAGTGCCAGCGTATGGGTAGAGTTGTTGACAATCTGACCGAGGAACATGTGCAGTGGATGGTTGAATGGTTTCCAATGGACGAGTTCATTATCAGGTCCAGGGATGCTCCGCATTTGGTGTTTATCGGGTTGATGGGGATATACCCATATGTCCCTATGCGATTTATGAGGCAAGTAGGTAGAAAATAGGTTGTACCAAGGGTCGTCAAGATGAGTCATTTCAGGGCAAATTTCCAAGATGATGGCATACCTTACAAGTGCCAAGCTCAGCACATGTGGCACTGCAAAATCATTATGGAGAAGAGCACTGTTGAGCCATACAGATATCGTGCTACGAGCCTCTCTACCCGGCATGGTTGGAGGACAATATGAAAGGAACGATGACACCGGGGACTGGTTGAAGGAACAGAATCATAGATGAGGAAGCTGAAGCCCAAGTCAAATACAACAGGCTGCGCAAGAGGGTCCACGACTCTAAGAATGAGCATCGGGAGATACATGAGAGGAACGTGAAGTTTATTGAGGAATAGAAAGAGATGGAATTCATTTTCAACAGAAAACTGGAATGCCTCGAGCGAGGAATAGAGGATATGGAGGGCAAAGTCATAAAAATGATTGAAAACTGCCAGAATGCTGAAAGAGCCGAGGGAGGACATCTGACCCGAGCCTACTTGCTGCTGGGATTGCGTGAGCTAGAAGATTTGTTTGATGGAGTCCAGAAGATCGAATCTGGGTAAGGTTCTTCTAGAACCAAATAGATTAGATTTACTTGCTTTTCTCAAAATGTAATAAGGCCAAGTACCATTAGTGACTTGTTTTATTATTATGTCAGTGTCGTTTTTGGATTCGTCTTCCTTATGTTATGAAATGAAGCATTTATTGGCATTCAAAGTTATCCAAATTTATTTGTCTCTAGGCCTCCTTGGGCACAACGAAACTGCCAAATTAGGATGGGAGTTTATATTTCGCAATATGTGTTTAAATACTGCAAACATTTCAGGATCCCACTAACTTGTTACCTTTTTGTTTGCTTATTTTTTATTATTATTCCCATCCCCATAGGTTGGTTCATCCATATTGGCCTCGTCAGCATATCATGCCAGATCTAGAGGCCCTCCACCTCCCCCTCCTCCAAAAAATACAAAAGGCAGAGGAAAATCAAAGATGAACGACTTAAGTGGAATCCGAAAGGAAAACTTTGAGAATGCAGAGACTTCCAATGGTCGTAGTACTCCAGCCCTGAATGAACTAGTTTTGAGACTTGAACAAAAGATACTAGAACTGCGAGGACAACTTGAGAAGGTCCGAAATTTGGCAAACTTGTCACTCACCCTCAATGTCCCTGATATCCACCAACAAAACGCAAAGAACCCAATACCTCCTCAAAACACACAAAACCAATAGCCGCAAAATCCTATTATACCAAATCAATACCTAACTTCACCACAAAATATCAATCCATTGCCGATACCAACTCCACCACAACAGCACCAACCAATCCCGTACCCACCAACCACCACTTACCACACTCCACGAAATACACCACCACTCATTCCTAATCCACAAAACTCCACAAATGACCATTACTATACCCAAGTTCCTGACACCTATCAGAGCCACCCTATATACGTGAAAACTATACCACATTCTACCCAGCCAATCTCCTATGCATCGGAATCCTCCAAAAATGACATGCTCATTAAGAACATGGCCGAAGAACTCAAGAATTTAACAAGCTGAGTTCAAGGATTGAAGGCGGTAGAGAAATAAAAGGTTTGAACTACGAAGATCTATGCATACAGCCCAATATGGAATTTCCAGAAGGGTACAAACCTCCCAAGTTCAAAATATTCGATGGTACAGGTGATCCCAGGGTCCACCTAAGGACCTACTGTGATAAGCTTGTCGGGGTTGGAAAATATTCGAATGAAGCTCTTTATGAGGAGCCTTACTGGGATGCGTTGTCTTGGTATATCAGACAGAATCCCAAGAAATGGTCCAATTGGGTAAGCATGGCATTAGATTTTATGGAGCGGTTTCAGGTTCAACACAGAAAATGCACCTGATGTCTTCTACATTTAGAATCTCAAGAAGAAGCATACTGAGACTTTTCACGAATATGCTACTCGTTGGAGGTCGAAAGCCGCCAAGGTCAGGCCCACTTTGGACGAAGAACAGATGAATAAATTCTTCATCAGAGCACATGATCCACAATATTATGATAGACTGATGGTCATCGAAAATCATAAATTATCCGATTTCATCAATCTCGAGGAGAGGATCGAGGAAGAAATCAAGAGTGGGATGGTAACTAATTTTGAGGCACTACAAGCCACGAATAAGTCACTTGAATCAGGTGGCATATCTAAGAAAAGAGATGTTGGGGCAGTAATAGTGGCCCAGGGCCCAAAAACTTCACTCATATATCAAACACCTCTACCCACCTATCAAACACCTCCACCCACATACCAAATACCTCCAACCACATATCAAGCACCTCTACCCACATATCAAACACCTCCACCCACATACCAAGCATCACCACCTACATATCAACCTTTATCTCCCAGATATTCCCAACCAGTCATTGTCCATCATACCTATAATTCCAAACTATCCCACTTCCAATCACCACCAACTCGCCAAAATTATCCAAGACCAAGACCCAACTTCGACCGCAAGCCACCCATATAATACACCGTTATTACTGAGCCCATCGACCAATTATATAAAAGGTTAAAGGCCGCAGGTTACATCACTCATATTCCCGCTGTTACACTGGAAAATCCATCCCAATAGGTCAATCTGAACAAAACTTGTGCATACCTCTCCAGTATGAAAGGGCACACCACTGCTGAGTGCCAAACATTGAAGGACAGGATCCAGACACTAATTGACAACAAGGTCATACAAGTGAAGGAAGCCGCACCTAATGCCCGCAACAATCCCCTCCCTGATCATAGAGGTGACAGTGTACATGATATAGAAACAAATAAGGAATGGGATCCCAAGGGATCAATCGGGCTTATCTGAAAAGGCGACGACTTTAAGGTTGCAGTCACACTTACTGCTGTCGTGGTTTAGACTCAGGCACCTATTGATGTTGAGACAACTGCATAAGCTCCATTTGAGGTGGAAGTAACTCCGCCCGCAGCTACCTCCACTCCATTTGAAGTAGAAGTGGTCACACTTTTTACTGTGACGATATCAACCACACCCCATTCAACTCAAAAGTGATACCCTAGGATTATGTCACCAAGGCTCGGTGAAAAGGGAAGTCTAAGATAGAGGAATCTGATGCCGCACAAGGGATGACTAGAACTGGAAGAGTCTACACACCTGAACACCTGGGAGGTTCAAGTAAGGATTCCCCTGCTAGGCAACCTGTCATTGAGACCAAGCCAGATGATCTATGGCAGAAGGTACAGGCGAAGGAGTATTATGTTATTGATCACCTGAACAAAGTCCCTGCTCAGATATCTATCCTATCGTTGTTACAAAATTCAGAGGCATACAAGAATGCCTTGATAAAAGTACTGAGCGAGGCTTATGTACCCAATAACATCACTAGTGGGGAAATGGCCAACATGGTCGGTCAGGTGCTGGAGAGACATAAGATTATCTTCCACGAAGATGAGCTACCGCCCGAAGGTCAGAATCACAATCGAGCATTGCATATCACGGTACAGTTTGAAAACAAGTTCATTACCAGGGTCCTGGTTGATGGAGGTTCTAGTCTGAATATTTGTCCACTGGATACTCTGAAAAGGTTGGACAAAGGTTTCCATGAAATATAGATGAAAGCATAAATGTGAAGGCTTTCGATGGGTCCTAGAGGACAACAATCAGGGAAATCAACCTTTGCTTGCAAATGGGACCAACTTGGTTCGACGTTGAATTCTAAGTGCTTGACATACCAGCCTCATATAATCTTTTATTAGACCGCCCATGGATCCATTCTACTGGAGTCATTCCCTCCACGCTACATCAAGCCATAAAATTTGAATGGAATCGTCAGGTGGTAATCATTCATGGAGACGGGAGTAACCCCATCTACACCGGTCAAACCATCCCGTCCATTGGACATAGAAGGAGGCTAGGATGGGAAACCTATCTTTAAATTGAACGGGTCAATGCCGTTGATAAGGATAAGTGATGGAGTAACAAAATAGAAAGCATGCTAGCATGGTCCGAATATTAACCCAGCAAAGGGTTGGGAAAGAAACTCAGGGGTATCACCAAGCCGATACGGCTAAAAAATCATGGTACCACCTTTGGTCTCGGATACCAGTATACATAGCAAGAGTACAAGGAGTGGTTGCTGATCTAGGACAACCCTGCACTACTATTGAGTAGCGAGAGAGGTCAAAGCACCTTTTACCCAATTAAGGTCGGGATTGATTTCCGCAGAGAGCTAGATATTGAAATCGAGTATCTATCTAAAGCAGAGTTTTGTATTTGCTATTAATTGCACTTCTACACATTTTTGGTTTTGATTATGATTCTAATTTTATAAAACTACAATGGTCAATTAAACTAAATTAAGCTAATTTTAAACTATTGCGAGTTGTTCAAATGATTAAAAGGCACTAGGGTAGTGACTTCCGCCTAGGTGGTCAATTGATGAATTCTTGAGTCTAAAGCTAGATTGTCACATTTGGGGAGTATGATATAACTATTGCTCAATTATACTCACTCTATGCCTCTCGGTAGTTCGAGTGATTTTACCCGAATAGACTTTCTCAAGACCAATTGGGTATGCAAACTTGCGCAAGCTATCAGGATTCAAATCGGGTATTACTATCTCTAGGTTTAACCCTTTAATTGGGGCTATCAATCTCTTGAGTACGCCCCAATTCCTTGTTGGACCAATTTTAGAGACTTAGCCAAAATCAACAAAACATAAACTAGTGTTTGCAACCAGTAAATCAGCAATTAAACATGAAATTAGTCCAAATATCAAACACACATAGTAAATCGAGCCCTAAAGCACAAGACTCATCAATTACCCACACTAGGGTTGAGCCACAACCCTAGCTTATGGGCCTAGCTACTCATAATTAGAGAAGAAAACAAAGAAATAGATGAATAAAATCTCATATTAATTCATTGCTAAACTAAACTTGAAGATGTAATGTTAAAATACAGCTAAAATTAGTCAAAACAGCTAAAATATTCGAACCCACGAAAGCAGCCTTCAGTATTGACCATCTGCTTACCCTAAAAATGGAAAAGAAGCTATTTATACTAAGTTGACAAATTTGGACAAAAATACCCCTACGGGATTAGTGCGGACCGCACAAAATCACGTGCGGCCGCACTAGGGCTCAGAACTTGACTAAACTGCTCTCTGCACTTGGGCAATGTAGACCACACAGAATCGAGTGCGGACGCGGTGGCTTCTAGTGCAGTCCGCATGAAATGGAGCGCGGACCGCATTGGTCTTCAACCCTGGACTTAGAAACTCTCTGAATCATCTCTCTACAGACCGCACTAAATCGAGTGCGCCGGCATTGATCCTAGTGCAGACCGCACAAAACCTCGTGCGTCAGCATTGCCATTTTATCTGAATATCAGCCTCTGTGAATCTCACTTGTGCGTACCGCACAGAATGGTGTGCGGCCACACTGGAATTGTTTTGCCTGAGCTTTATCTTTGTCTTGGTACTTGTGCAAGTTTCACTCCTTCTTTTGTTGAAGTTTGACACCTTGTCACCTTGTTGATCAAACTTGCAATCAAGCACAACTTGCGAGCCTTTTGGGAATATTTTGTAAACATTTCTAATCAAAACTTGAGCATGAAGGAGTGTAAAATGCATCATATTCCCTAGTTATCAACTCCCCCAAACTTAAGCTTTTGCTTGTCCTCAAGCAAACAAAATAAGAACCACCCCTTAAGAGGAAATCCAAGAATATTTAGCTATCCTAAAGTGACCTTATCTAGCATCAATTGGGACTAACAATTGCCCTCAATACAAATGAATCATTAACAACATTTACTTTTTTAAACACCATGGATCAAGTGCGACACAAGAGCATCAAGAGTTGACTCAACACATCAAAGGACTCTTTCTATTACTTTAGTCATTGTGGAACCCAAACTCACACATCCTAAGCTTTCCCTAAGCAAACCTCACCTTTAGAATAGTGGCACTCATAAGAGGTTAATGGGAATTCACTCATATTTCAAAAAGAAAAGTCACAAGTCCGGCTCTAAGTACCATATGTTTTCCCCTTATGTGAGTCATCACTAATGTAAGCTTCATTCAACTAGAGACCATATAGTACTTTTGTGAAGACATAGTGAAGGCTTTTGGTTCTGGGTAGGCAATGTTTGGTCTAAGTAGGTTCCATCTTCCCTTAAGCACTTCTTTTCTTTCATTTTGGCACAAATTCACTTGACTTTTTGAGACTTTTCACTTCTTTCAAGGGGTTAGAGAGATACACTGTCACTCTTTCTTAAATATTTCAACTATTTCTTTCTTTCTCACTTTTCCACACCTTTCATTCTTTGCTTTTCTTGACTCCTTTTTATTTATTTCCACATTGAGTATTCTTTTCATTTTTTTGTATTTTTTTCTTTTTCATTGCCTTTCCTTTTCCTTCATTTTTGTACATTTTTATCACTTTGTTGCAATCCTCGTCTCTCCCCCCAAACTTATAATTTTTCCATGTGCTAAGGAAAGATCGGGTGCCAAGAGAGGGTATCTTTTAGAACGGCTAAGGGCTTGTATCATGGTTCTTGAAGGAAAAAGGTTTAAGGCTCAAAAAGGTTGACTAGGGATTTTATCTTTGGTAGGCTATGGAAATGTTCAAGCTATCATTTGGATCAAGGAGAGCCTATAATCATGTCTCAAGTCAAAATTAACATGGGATTTTGCCTCAACAAACATTCAGGGCAAGTTCTAGACCAATGGCTCGGGACTTGGACTTGCAATGTAATTTCTCACCACACAAGCTATGAGACTGAGACGCTGAGTCAGGGCCCCACAATGAACTTAGATAAGATTTGAGCATATAATGGTCCCAAAAAACCACTTGATGATTATCTGTCAACGCAAGAATATCAAGATCATGACTTTTACCATCCTAAACACAACGATTTGTTTTTTACCATGAGATTAAAGCCAAATGTGCTTGGACCAAGTGAAGCATTGCTTGAGGCACCCTTAACCACTAACTACTAAAAGTAAAAAGAAAAACATGCTCAAACCCTTAAGAAGGTTGTTACGTCATCCATCATTAGGAAGAGCCACCCGGTTCACACAAACTCCACCTTTGAAAGAACCGTGGCATTAAGAAAACCAAAGGCTTATTGCAAACGCTAAAAAAAGATTAAAAAAACAAGAAGCTACAGAAAAGAAAATGCAAAAAATAGAATGAATATGTACAAGAGGGGATTTTAATTGAATATACAATACGGGGATGAATATATACAATGTAACATACTTTATATACATACCCAAAAGTGAAAAGTACGAGAAATGTAATGAAGTACCAAAATTATATACATACCAAAGATTAAAAATAAGAAGAAAAATAACAAAATCATAAAATCTATCTAATATATACAATCATCCATATCAAATCAAAATAGGGCCTACCCCCATAAATCAAAGCTGACATTGTCCTCAATGCCAATTAAGCAAAATAAGCATCAAAATAAAGAGAAGAGGATACAGAAACTCCCTATGGCTCATCTGTCTGCATGGGATCCCAAGTGGTCCCTGGGTCCTCAATATGCTCGGGAACCTCAAACGTGTTCCCTATAACTTGCTGCTCTACTGCTGGGACCTGGACCTGGACAAACTCTTGAACTGCATCCTGTGGCTGACTGGAAGAGGTCTCCAGTGGGTCTACCAACTGGATGACTACACCATCTGCACGGGGTATCATTATCCTCCTCTTGGTAGGCCTCTTGGTAGGCCTCTCGGACTGCTCTAGTTGGGGATAGGCTACTGGCACAGGGTCCTGTAATAATAAATCCAAAGGCAGATTATGTGCCTTCAACCTATCAACCTCAATCCTCAACTCCTTTACGGACTCCTTGGAAGCCCACGTCTTTCTCATCTTCTTGTCCTCCCTAGCAAACTCCTTAAGAGCTTTCCTTTGAGACTCCACAGCTTCTGTAAGCACTTTTTGCGTATCAAGGATCTTCTTCTGGTTTTTTAGAATATCCTTGAGGGCATCCTCAATAGATTGTGGGACCTGCGAAGGTGGAGGTGCCGACTGAGCTGCTACTGTAGTGATGAGGACAGACAACTTGGATGAAGCTGTCTGCATCCAGTTGTTGATACTGAGAAGAGCCTGGCTCAGTCGGTGTGCAGTCATTGGGTATTCTCGAGAAGTGGGTACCTTTGGCTCTGCTGAAGTGGATGGACCAGGTAAAATGTCTGCAGAGGTGGAGGTAGTCTGAGTAGGAACCACTACTACAACTGGCTCTTCAAACTGGCTAGTTGGAGCAGTGGCTATTCCCTTGAAGTTCTTGCTTTTCGGGTTGTCATCACCCTGCATGCTATACCCTAAGAACGGGGCCTTTGCTTTTACCTTGATCGAATGGCCGCTTTTCAACTTTGAGGTCCTGGAGGTATATAGTCAAGAAACTGGGGAAGGGGTAGTTTCTGTCACCTTCAGCTACTACATATGTAATTACCCAAGACATTACATTCCCGACGTTAATCGGGTACCCTGCTATGATCGATGCCACCAAAACTGCCCGATGAAGAGGGAAGGAGTTTTCATGAGTAGTGGGGTCCAATCTGCTGCACACAAATGTTTCCCACCCCTTGGTCTCAAAGTTAAAACTTCTTCTTAAAATCTTTACTCCCGCATTCAGCCAATCGGGGCTGGTACCTGGGATTGCCAGATACTGTGTCAACCAAGGACGGACCTCTTCACCTAATTCTATCTTCTCTAAGTAAAGAGACTCATCCTTCTCATTAAAACCCAAGTAGTCATTTATTGACTTTCTATCAAACAACACCTTCAAATTACTCACCTTGGTCACATTGGTGCCCTTTTTTATGTGCGCAACATTGGTATAGAATTCCTGGACCAAGTGCTCGTTTGCATCTGCACAGTCCCCCAAGAAGTACTCCTAGCCTACTCTCTCCCTAAATTGCCTCCTCACATTGGGGTTGTGAGGCAATAGGTCTCTATCGACAAAACTCCTCTCTGGGATCAATTTCTTTACCGATCGCCATTCCCTGAATTTGTGGTAGGCCACCTCACTCACAAATCGGTCTTACCACACCTCCGGTTTTCTTGTTCTAGCAACACATCCACCTAAGGTTCACCCCCTTCTCCTACTACCTCTTCTTCTGCTGCCTCCTCTTCTCCTACTGCACCCTCTCCAGATAATGAAGTTGTGGGAGATGTGGAGTATTTATCCCCACTGCCTTCAGCTGAGCCCTCAGATGACCCAGAATATACATTAACTGAAGCTTGGGCAGTGGGAGATGCTGGAGGAGTGTCTCTTAGTCTGTTTCTCTCCGGCAACAAATTCTAGCACGGAGTCTGAAGATACCTCCCGGGAGGGCTCATACTCACTCCTCGATTGGTCAATGGCCCTATCAGCAGCTTTGAGGATCTTCCTCATTTTTTGAATGTTTTGCTAGACTTGGGGAGTCAGTCTTAGCATCTTTTGTTTCCTCCCCGGGAGGACTCTCCTCTGCCTGGTTGTTTAAAACACTTGCCTCTTTGTTTCACCATTGTCTGCACACAACATCCATTAGACTTGTTAGTATCAGTAGAAGCTATTAAGTTCACAATTACAGGATAGAAAAAAGTTGCAGACAGTAGCAGATTGTACACAATGCAGACTGCACAAAATGGAGTGCAGCCGCACAGAGGTCAATGCGCACCGCACAAAATAGCAATACAGTCCGCACAGAGATGGGGTTCAGACTACCTACTCTTTGTATCCAAGCAATGCAGACTGCATAAAATGTAGTACGACCGTATTGAGACCAACGCGGACCGCATAAAATGTAGTGCGGCCGCAGTCCCCAAACTTCAGAAGACAGACACTCAACAATGCGGCCCGTACAAAATGTCATTTTGGATCGCACTAAAGCACAGCAGACTGCAAGATTTTCACCGTGGTCCGCACTGAGCATCAGAAAATAGCACCAACCTAGAGTTTAAGATATTTTGATTTTAAGTCCAATTTTACACCTAATAAAGGTCCCTAAGTGTTTTCCCAGTGATTTGAATTACCTAATTCTAACTTTAACAAAGAATTAACTACCATAAGCTATCAAATTAAAAGATATATAGAAAGAAAAAGAGAGAAGCTAAGAAAAGAAAAATTAAAAGACAATAATCAAATCAAACAATCAAAGAGAAGTAAAAATTACCAGATGTAAGAGTTACTGATGATTAATTGATGAAATGCAAAAGAATTTGTACAAGACTAGTGATGAACAGTGTTTTTATGAGGTTTGAGAGCAAGAGGATCGAAAAATTTAAATGTTGGGCCTCAGGTACTATTTATAGAAAAAGTCCTGGGGCCCAGCTACCTACCCCAATACAGACCGCACAAAATGGACTGCGGTACACACAACACAGTGTAATTCAAAGTTTGAGAAGGCAAATACTGCGGTCCGCACAAAATGGAATGCGGCCATAATGGTCCACCGCGGACCGCACAAAATGTAATGCGGCCGCGGTGGCAAACTTCAGAGAACTGGTATTTTCAGCCTTCATCAGTGCAATTCGCACTAAATATAGTGCGTCCGCAATGAAAACTTTAGAGACTTGAACACTTTTTCCACTATGTCCTGCACTGCATCAACAGAATCCTGTAGCATCTCACAACCAATTAGTCCAAAAATAAATCCTATACTACAATGAAAATCAAATAAAAACAAGAAGAAAAACACATGGGTTGCCTCCCAAGAAGTGCCTGATTAAACGTTGTGGCATGATTCAGGTTACCATCAAATCATTTTAGATAAAAAAGTGCCACCGCGTGGCTCTCATCAATTTTTCCCAAGTAATCAAGCATATGGTCAAGGAAAGGCAATGGGGAGTGATCCTTGCGGGTCACCTTATTCAGCTTGCGATAGTCCATGCATACCCTCCATCCGGTAACCGTTCGGGTAGGAATTAGTTCATTGTTGTCATTATTCACCATTTTCATACCACCCTTCTTCGGTACACACTGCACCGGTGAAGTCTATGAGTTGTCAGAGATAGGGTACACAACCCCAACATCTAACCACTTGATCATCTCCCTTTTCACAACTTCTTGCATTGACTCATTCAACCTCCTTTGATGTTCCAAGGAGGGTTTTGCATCATCTTCAAGAATAATCTTGTGCATGCAAAATGCGAGGATTATTCCCATAATATCAGCTAAAGTCCATCCAATTGCCTTCTTCCACTTTTTGAGCACCACCAATGTGGCATCTACCTGCATGTTAGTAAGACAAGAGGAAAGAATAACTGGTAAAGTTGAACTAGGGCCTAAGAATTCATATCTGAGGTATGGAGGCAATGGCTTCAACTCCAACACCGGAGATTCCTCAATTGAAGGCTTTGTTAGAAGAGTCTTTCTCTTTTTAAGATATAAGGAGAGTTTCCTAGGCTCATAAGAATAAGAGCCAATTCCATGTAAAGTATTCACACACTCCACTCGGCCCATCATCATTGACATCAAGGTTTAACAATACGGCTTCCAAAGGGACTTCCATATTAATTATTGCACTAGTATCATCAATTATCACGCCCGTGACAAGATCGATAAATGAGCATACTTCGGGCTGCTTCATTGACTTGCACACATGAAAGACTGCCTTTTCATCACCCACCCAAAAAGTGAGTTACCTTGCTTCCACATCAACTAGAGCGCTCCCTGTAGCAAGAAAAGGTATCTCCAATATGATCAGGACTTCATAGTCTACCTCACAATCCAAGATCACAAAATCAGCTGGCAAGATAAATTTGTCCACCCGAACAAGCACATCATCAACAATACCCAATGGTCGCTTCATTAATATACCCGCCATTTGCAATCTCATGGAAGTTGGCCTCGTTGTCCCAATACCAAAAGTCTTAAAAATTGAGTAGGGCATCAAGTTGATGCTTGCCCTTAAATCACAAAGGGCTTTAGCAAAGTCTACACTTCCAATAGTGCGAGGGATAGTGAAAGGACCGGGATCCTCCAACTTTTAAGCCATTAAATGTACTATGTACTATAGCACTAACTTGGTGGGTCATCTTGATAGTTTCGCAATCCATGGATCTTGTCTTTGTCACCAAATCTTTCATGAATTTAGCGTAGCCAGGCATTTGCTCCAAAGCCTCCACCAAAGGCACATTGATGGATAAGATCTTCATCATGTCAATGAACTTTTTGAACTGATTCTCATTATTCTGTTTGGCTAGAATTTGAGGATAAGGTGGAGGTGGCCTAGGAAAGGGTGCCTTGGCTTTTGGCACAACCGGCTCCGGCATGTCTATTACGTGTTCCCTAGACGGGTTCACGTCATTTTACGTTTCCACCTCGGTATCTTGAATATCAATCCTCACTTCTCCGTTCACATTTTCATCAATCACATTCTCAATCACCAAAGGAACTTCATCTTCTTGCAACTCAACTTCATCACCCAAAACTTGCTTTTGTTTGTAGGCATTCACATCAACTCCTCGTCTCCTAGTAGTTACTACCATAACATGATTGTTCCCACCCTTCGGGTTCACTACCGTATTACTTGGTAGAGCACCCTTGGAGCATGTATTCAAGGACTGAGAGATTTGGCCTAGTTGGACCTCCAAATTTCTAATGGAAGTATTGTGAGAAGACAACTGAGCATCAGAATCCGCATTCTTTTTCATCATTTGTTCAAACATCATTTTAATTCTACCCATATCATTGCTAGAAGAACCAGGACCCTGAGATGGAAAAGTTTGTGGATTGCTTGGTTGTTGGTACATTGGGGGCCTTTGCAAACCTTGCCCCTAATTTCCCTGGTTATTGTTCCATCCGCCCTGGTTGTTGTTGTTACCCCAGTTTTCTTGATTGCTCTGATTCTTGTTTTGATTGCCCCAATTTGGATTTTGATTATTGTTTCCCCAATTGTTGTTCCCTTGTTGATGATTGTTCCAATTGTTGTTAACTTATTATTGATTACCCCAATTACCTTGGGATCTCTATTGTTGTTGTTGGTTGGAAGAATTGTCTATTTGGCCTTGATAATTATTCACATATTATACCACTTCATTTTGCCCATCATTTCCATTATCTTGAAATCCACTACCATCATGGTCTAATTGATCCGAATTCCCTTCGTTCTGTTGACCTTTTTATCTTCTTTGGTTCACTAGCATGTTAACACCCTCCTTGGCATTCACTTGGCGAGGATTTTGAAGTTGTTGCAACAATGCCTTTGCTAGTTGGTTCATGGTTGTTGTCAACTCAACTATCGTCTGTCAATGATCATGTAATTATTTATGCAAATGAGTGACTGTAGGGTCACCTTGGGGCATATCAGCTCTACTTTGCCAAGCGGAGGACGTGTCAGCCATCTCGTCAAGAATGGTACAAGCTTCATCATACGTCAGTTTCATGAAATTACCCCCAGCAAGTCGATTCACTATGCATTGATTTGTTGTGTTGATGCCCTAGTAGCGAGTTTGTTGCAACATATTCTCCATCATATCATTGTTGGGCATTCCTTCACCATGGTTCTATATCTCTCCCAAATCTCATGCAACGGTTCGGTGGGCTCCTGCTTGAAAGCTAAGATCTCATCCCTTAATGCTGCCATATGTCCCAGTGAGAAAAACTTTGCAATGAACTTGTCCGCCAACTCATCCCAAGTAGTGATGGAATGGTTGGGAAGTCATTCAAGCCAATCTAACGCCTTCCCTCTAAGTGAAAATGGGAAGAGTCTCAACTGGAGTGCATCCTTGGACACATTAGTTTTCTTGCTCCCCCAATAGGTATCCACGAACCCCTTGAGATATTTGTAAGCATTTTGAGTGGCAGCACCAGTGAAGTACCACGCTGCTCAAGCAATGTCAGCATTGTCGACGCCTTATTTTCCTTAAGAAATCGGGTTTACGACATTTTAGGAGGACAACTCTTTTCCCTTTCAGGGTTTGGGTTAGAATTGGAGGTTGAAGAGTCGCCACCTAATGATTAAGTGCATTAGGACACTAAAAGGGGTTCTTTGAGTTGGAAAATCAGAGTTTGGGTAAGGGCTAGAAATTGCCTCAAAGGGAAAGTGTTAGGCACCCTTCAAGACCCACTAGTGTGGTTCCCGGCCATGTTATAATTGTGACTTCAAGTAAAATTAACAAATAAGTAGATAAAGGCTCAACTATGATGAATTAAAGTTTGCAAGTAAATTAAAGTTTGAAGAAACAGGAAGGGCACGAGTTTTGGAGGAAAACAACTTGAAAGTTCTGAAACATGCAGAGAATAAACAAATAAAGGGAAGGGGGTCCTAGGTTTACAAATAATATGGATCATCCCACAAAACACCCGGTAACCATTTATACACGTGGAGTTATCGCGTGGTCATCATATCCATATCTACCTTTTTCCACTCACGTTTAGGTATTAAAGTACGAAATAGTATCTTTACTTATTGCATGCTATTACCCGTCCCAATCCTATCCGTCCTGGAGGCATTAGGGACTACTAATCCTAAGGGGAGGGAGTTGGGCTTTTCAGAGTTTAAAAGGATAAAAATCTAAAGCGACAAACGAAACACATACGCAATTAAGAGAGAACAAGTAGCAGTTAAAGGCTCAAACAGGCCTCCGCATTTAAAGGAACATATTGTTTAGCATGTCTTACAAATACTTGTTAGGTCTTTAATTAGACTTAACGTAGGAAGGGTGGCTGATTTAACACATATTTTTAGATAAGAAGTCCGAATTAGACCTGCCTGCTGGTTGTAATTATTAAGGACTGGCAAAGTCGATTAATCACCTACAGGTTTGCCTAGATGAGGCCTGAAATTGGTATCTAATATTTACAGAAAGGCATGTTGATTTTAAAAGAAGATTACTGATTTAAGAAATAAAATCTGCAAATATTAAACGACATTTTTACTACTGATTTTAGACTTGTAAACGAGTTAGACGATTCAGATTCATTTAGTTATCCCTATAGGCATGCTTTCTAAGCGTGATTGATTTTAAAACATTTGTAAAATTGCAGGAGTCCTATAAACATGGTATATAGAGTGTGTTTTGTTATTTTAACCTATTGATTGTTTGCCTAATGAGTGTATGCGCAGAAACCTATAGACATGATTTCTAATGCAAATGATCAACTTATAGGCAGGATTTCTATATGAAATAATGAACAACTTATAGGCATGATTTATAATGCAATAATGAACAACGTATAGGCATGATTTCTAATGCAATAATGATCAACTTATAGGCAGGATTTCTATATGCAACAATGAACAGCTTATAGGCATGACTTCTATATGCAGTAATGAACAACTTGTGATTGCAGAAGTAAACCTACGGCATGATAGCTATATGCAGACGTAAATAAAACTTATAGGCATGATGTCTATATGCGAGCATGAATACAATTTATAGGCATGATTTCTAGTGTAGTAGTGAATAAATTATAATTGCAAAAGTAAACCTAAAGCATGATAGCTACCCCACATGCATAACATGAAAGTCCCTCCCCTATTTTACTATACACCCCGTAGTTATTACAAATTATTACAACTTGAATGAATCCAGAATGAACAAAATACATCAGAAATTAAAATTCCAACCAAGGAGAGCCTATTTCAGAATCCTCGTCTGACATATGGAATAAACCAACTTCCAAGGACCAGATTTTCCAAAGCCTTTCTATTATCTAGGATGTGTCAAAGTTCCAAGGAGTTTCATGAACTCCAGGAAATTCTTACACCCCAAATATCATTGTACAATTATAGTGCAGTGTGGAAGGGCCAGCCCACAAATGTCCAAGTTCAGATGGAACTCAAGGTCCCAAGGCAAGGCTCATAGGATGGGGACAGAACTTAGAGTCTAAGAATGAGTGTAAGTGCAATAAAGGGGAATTAGGGACAGCAATGGCTGGCTGGTGGTCATGCCTAGCAATTGGAATGCTGGCACACCCCTGACCAGCCTGTCAGCTTTAGAGTTGGGAGTCAAGACCTATTTGAAGGGCAGGTTCAGCCTGGGACAACAATTTAGATACTGCTAGGCTAAACCTTAACTCAGCATACATGGGGGATTAGGGGTATATGTATTTTATACTAGCAACAAGGTACAAGGAAAGGGCAGGCAAAGGGGCATACTGATCACTGGGATATGCTGGTACATCTACCCGCCCACTACAAGGTTAGGGGAGTCAAAACTTAGGTCATAGACAACAATCTTTATTGCCATACCCTAAGTCCCCACTCACAAACACATAGGGGTTATGTGGTGGGGAGAAATTGCTTATAAGGAAGAGAAACATGCAATAGCATGTAGGCACTTCAAATTAGAGGTTACACTTCACAAAGAGTAGAAAGTAGACATGGATAAAAGTACTGTAAATAAACACATTGGGGTGATGCTGAAATTAATTTTAGAACATACCGGTTTCAAAGAAGCAAGTAAAGAGAAGCAGTAGTCTTGTAAAAGCCAAAGTGCAGACAAGAAGCAAGAATACTATAAGTTCAGAGGGGAATTGTGATTGTGGTTTTAAGAGTCTTTGTGATTGTTAAAAATCCTTGTGCCTTGTGTTAAGGAGCCATGTAATTATAGTGTAGAAAGCAGGCAGAAACAAGGTAATAAATAATTTTGAAAGCTGATTGCAAATCAATTACACGAAAATTTCCCTTAATTAAGGGATTCAGATTTAAACGGGCATAACTAATTAAGGAAATAAATTAATAAAACTCTTTTCAAAACAGTACAAGAGGGGTAAATACATAATAGTAATTTAAGGGAAAGGTTTTGACAGTACAAGGTTGTGTAATTAAGGAAAGAGAATCAATTAACAACCACGAAACCAGAAGTCCAAATACTTGGTGTGAATGAACCCAGTCAGAAAGGTGAAGAAAAGGTTTTACTTAAGAAGAATCAGTAACAATCAATTAACTCCAAAAAAAAGAGGATTCTGATTCAATCATAAGTTAAAAAGCCTTTTGAAAAGTTTAACACACACATATAAGAAGAACTGTCCAGCTAATCAGAAGAGCATAGTAGAGACGAATTCAGAGTCATAAATAAGATGTTTCAAATTCAGTACATAGGTTCAAAATGAGTTTGATAGAGTCCAGGGCTCCAAATAGAACCCTAAACTCGCCAACCCCCCCCCCCCCAAATCCTAAGGTTTTCGACTCGAATCGAATATAGAGAAGATAAATAACTGAGACAGGTTCAGAGGTCTCTTTTAGAGACTCATGAGAAAACAAATAGGTAAAATAGCAGGTTCGAATCAAACATAGTGCACAAGCTGATTTGGAACATGAAGAACATGTTTCAAGGAAAGCTTGGAATTTAAACTTAAGGAAACAGTAGATGAAACATGTCTAGAAAACATTCAAACAGAGTCCCAAAAGAAGATAAATATAGAACTAAGAGTTTAGTACAAAATACAGTTAAAGAAACATAGGGGTACACGAACATATAAGATAAACGTGTGAAAGCATGATATAGGACCCATTAGAAGAAAGATCGGAGCACAATAGAAAAACATGCATAGCAAAGAAAACATAAGAACATACGAGAAAAACATGAGAGGTAGAAAAGAGAACATAAGAACAATAGCATAGACAGATTCACACAAAGGAAAGAAGACAAAGAGTCAGAGAAACGTTTTGAACATTTCAGAAAACCCTAAAATGAAAAGAAACGACTTTCAAAATAAGTTTTTTGAAAAGAAAGTCAGGAAACCTTTTTGAAAACTCAAAAAACAGGGCATGGATACACACAGATATAAAGAGAATTGGAGAAAAACCTCGAACAGCTAGGGTTTCAAATGAACCTTAGAATGAGAAAGGCTTGCAAAGGGTCCAATCTAAGTCAGATAAGGCTGGAATCGGGCTCAGAAGGCTAGGATATGCCGGAGCCAGGCTGGAGATGGCCAGAAACCTCGAGTCGGCTGAGGTCTGAGTGAAGACCTTTAAGATCTGGCCTCGAACCTTCGAGCGTCAAGCATATAGGAGCAGTAGGAGATGAGCATAGATCGTCCATGGCCTGAGAAGCCATGGATTTCGGTGAGTCAGAGGTCGGAGAAGACGAGATGGGCTAAGGTTTCATGGAACCTTCGAGAGAGTTTGAGAGATGAGAGGATTCAAAGGCGGCTGCCTGGTCGAAATGAGTTAGGGTTGGTGTTGTTTGTGAATTAAAAAGGAAATAGGGAATCGTTGTCGTTGATCATTTTGATCAACGGCCTATATTTAATGGGGAGTCGGGTGGGTTGAATTAATTGGATCAGGGGCGGGTAATTTAGGAATTGGGCCGGTCCAATTGAAGATTGGAATTGGGTTAATTGGGGGGCTGATTTTAGGCTAAAATTGAAATGGAATAGGGTTAGTATTTAAATACCTATTTTTCCCTTTTTATTTTATAAAAAATAATAAATTATTTCTGGAAAAAAAAATAAAGGTATTAAATTAATAAATAATATATAAATATTAAATTAAAAATATTGGAATTAATTTTATAATTGTAAACGTAATTAAATCTTAAAATAGGCTAAAATTACAATTTAGTACAATTTAGCTTTTAAAAAATACCAAATGAATTTGGAAAATATGTAAAAATTACACTAACTATATTTTGGTATAAACTATGAGAATATAATGACCAAGTCAACAAAATAATAATTTTTGGGAATAATTATTGATTTTATATTATTGAAATAGGGTAATAAATTGGTTTAAATAATCTTTTAAGGATTGAAAAAAAATAAAACACTCGGTCATGCTCATATATGCATACATATATTATTTTGAAAGTATATTTGCATATAAAAATATATGGGAAAAAATTGGGTATCAACAGTTGCCCCTCTTTATCCGGGAAGGATGGAAGAGTTGTTGGGTAAAGATATGATGGCTAATTTTGACCGAAGGAAACGATTTGAAAGGTTTTGACCGAGCTCTGGCTCCTGAGTTGCCTATATATCTCTGGTCTTACAGGAATCAGGTCATATGTAGTTCGGGAGTCCGTCGGCAGAACATGCCGATGGAGACTTCGAAAAACGGACGCGATATTCAAGTCGGGAATATGGTCAGAGTTTAGCTGGCTGCGGGAACTAGAGGGGGGTCGCTCCTACTGAGACAGCCATTGATAGTTGGTGTACCTGCAAATGAGCAATACCAACATCTATTGTGCGCAAATTTAAATGTGATGCAAGTTCCCGTTGGACCATGAATGCTGTCTTCGGATGGTTAGGATGGCATCCTCAGACCATGACGTCCTGGGCCATGAAGCGTATAATTATGGATTTGCAAGCTATGAAATGATGTTCTCGGTCTATGAGAATGGTGCCTTTGAACCATGATGCCTTTGAATGATGATATGCAAAAGATAAAGAAGGGGTCCTCAGGCCATGGCATGGCATTCTCGGGCTATAAAGATGGTGCCCCTGAACAATGGTGCCTTTGGACAATTTGGCAACCTTTCAGCCCATGAAATGCAGGATTTGGCGATCTTTCAGCCGATGCAAGACTTAAATGAAGTGGCGATATTTCAGTCGTGCAAAAAAAAAGGTAAATACCAATGGCGATCTTTCACCCGATGTAAATTGTAAATGTAAATGGCGATATTTCAGCCGTTGTAAAGTGTAAATGGCGATATTTCAATCGATGTAAAGTGTAAATATAAATGGAAATATTTCAGCCGCTGTAAAGTATAAATGGCGATATTTCAGCCGATGTAAAATGTAAATATGAATGGCGATATTTCAGCCGTTGTAAAGTGTAAATGGCGATATTTCAGCCGATGTAAAGTGTAAATATAAATGGCGATATTTCAGCCGATGTAAAGGTTTAAATAAAGTTAGCGATATTTCAGCCAGGAAGGGATTTAAATAAAGTTGGCGATATTTCAGCCAATGCAGGACGTAAATAAAAGGTGGTGATATTCCAGCCATGCAGATGGAGGTAGAGCTTAACCTCGGAAGGCAGAATGGTAGCCTTATGCAATGCAGAGAAATACAGGATGGGGACAGTGATTAGTCCTGAAAGGCTGAAAGGTAGCCTTATGCAATGTAGAGAAAATATAGATGGAGACAGAGCTTAGTCTCGGAAGGCAGAAAGGTAGCCTTATGCAATGAAGAGAAATGCAAGTGCAGACAGAACTTAGTCTCGGAAGGCATAATGGTAGCCTTATGCAATGCAGAGAAATGCAAGTGGAGAAAAGCTTAGTCTCGGAAGGCAGAAAGGTAGCCTTATGCAATGCAGAGAAATGCAAGTGGAGACAGAGCTTAGTCTTGGAAGGTAGAAAGGTAGCCTTATGTAATGCAGAGAAATGCAGATGGAGCCAATGCTTAGTCTCGGAAGGCAAAAAGGTAGCCTTATGCAATGCAAGCAATGTAAAAGGCAAGTAATGGTAAAATCTCTTAGCTGATAGCTGATAGTCGATTGCGATGTTGTGGCTACTGGGGATGTCATGTGCAGATAGAACTTGTAAGTAAGTGATTATTCTAAGGGTTGTATTCTTGGAAAAGTATGAGTATGTAATCGTATCTGATGATTTTATGTCTTGGGGTGCCTGTGTTCAAAGAAAAATTATGAGTTTTGTAAAAGGGGGGAAGATTAGTTCATCCTCCTGTGGACTTCGCTTGTCCTACTCGGCTTTCATTGGGGGTAGCGTCGCTAAACAAATCAATTTTGATAGTGGCCATGCATGATTTAGTAAATAAATGCTGTAAATACATAATTGAAAATAGTTTTCTTTAGATGAACCAACGATCGTGACGCGGCTCAAGACATTGCAACCTCTTTTGCTCCGGAATTTTGAGGGTCCTCCTCAAAATTCTACCCCCATTTACCAGGTTGATGCCTCTGAAGGCTGCGTGCGACGAATGGCTAAAAGTTAACTTCAGAATTTTGAGGATCCTCCTCAAAATTCTGCCCCAGTTTCCAATATCGGGGGAAATGAAATTTTTATTAAATTGTGACAGAACCCATAGGGTTGCCCACGTATCCCCTCTTAAACAGGAATTAGGTCAAGCGTAGTTCAAGTTACATCATAAAGAAATCATAACGATTACACATAATAACACTTGACTGCATCTGAATTAATTGGTTTTGGTCAGACTTCTCCATCCATTTCTGTGAGTATGAGGGCTCCTCCGGTTAGAACCCAGTGAACCATGTACGGACCTTGCCAATTGGGAGAGAATTTCCCTTTGGCTTCATCTTGATGCGGAAAGATTTTCTTCAATACCAGCTGTCCTGGTGTAAATTATCTTGGCTTGACTCTTCTGTTGAAAGCTCTGGACATTCTGTTCTGATACAATTGACCATGACAAACTTTGTTCATTCTTTTTCTGTCTATAAGGGCTAACTGCTCGTAGCGACTCCTTACCCATTCTGCATCTTCAAGTTTCATTTCTTGTATAATTCTCAAGGAGGGAATCTCTACCTTGGCGGGAATGACTGCCTCGATACCATAAACCAACATATAGGGAGTTGCCTCGGTTGATGTGCGAACTATTGTATGGTATCCCAATAAAGCAAATGAGATCCTTTCGTGCCACTACTTGTGTTTCTCTATCATTTTCCTTAGTATCTTCTTGATATTATTATTGTCCACAGCTCCATTCATATGAGGTATGTAGGCTGTAGAATTCTTGTGCTTAATCTTGAAGGTTTCACACGTTGCTTTCATCAGGTCACTGTTGAGATTGGAACCATTATCAGTAATGATTGACTTTGGGATGCCGAATTGGCAAATGATGCATTCGCGGACAAAGCCTTCCACAACCTTCTTGGTTACCACTTTATATGATACTGCTTCGACCTACTTGGAGAAATAATCAATGGCTACTAGAATGATCTTGTATCCGTTTGATGCGGCAGGCTCGATAGGTCCGATGACATCCATTCCCCAAGCGGCGAACGACCATAGCGAGCTTATTTCATTAAGCTCATTGGGAGGCACCTTTATCATATCTGCATAAATCTGGCAGCGATGGCACTTTTGAACATACTGGATACAGTCCGTCTCCATAGCCATCCAAAAATAACCAGCTCGGAGTATTTTCTTGGCTAAGACGAAACCATTCATATGTGGGCCACAGGTCCCTGCATGAACCTCTTCCAACAACCTAGATGCTTTCTTGGCTTCGACATACCTCAGTAATCACAAATCGGGAGTCCTCCTATACAGGATTCCTCCGCTATGAAAGAAGTGATTGGATAACCTCCGCAGTGTGCGCTTCTGAGTAGCGTTTGCAAATTTTGGGTATTCTCATATCGTCAAATATTTCTTGATATCATAAAACCATGGTTTTCCATCTACTTCTTCCTCGACATGAGCACAGTATGCTGGATGATCATGGATTTTCACTGGTATAGGATCAATGAAGTTCTTATCTGGATGTTGAATCATGGATGACAAGGTAGCCAATGCATCGGCGAACTCATTCTGGACTTTGGGGACATGCCGGAATTCTGTCTTTGTGAACCTCTTCCTCAACTCCTGTACATTATGAAAATACAGGAGTATCTTGGAGTTCTTGGTTGCACATTCAGTTCTTGGTTGCACATTCTTCTCGGACCTGTGGTATGAGAAAGTCTAAATCCCCGATTACTAGTAACTCCTGAACGTTCATATCAATGGCCAGCTTGAGCCCTAAGATGCAGGCTTCATACTCGGCCATGTTGTTGGTGCACGAGAACCTGAGCTTGGCAGACACCGGATAATGCTGACCTTTTTCTGATACTAGGACTGCTCCTATGCCCACTCCTTTGAAAATTAGTGCTCCGTCGAAAACATCCTACAACCATCATAGGATTCTACAATATTATCTCCTATGAAAGATACCTCTTCATCAGGAAAATATGTCTTTAGAAGATCGTATTCTCCATCCACGGGATTTTCGGCAAGATGATCTGCCAATGCCTATCCTTTGATTGCCTTCTGAGACACGTAAACATTATCGAATTCACTCAACAGGATTTGCCACTTGGCTAGTTTGCCAGTGGGCATAGGCTTCTGAAAGACATATTTCAGCGGATCCATTCTTGATATGAGGTATAGGCACATAAATAATGCCTCAACTTTTGATCTACCCAAGTCAAAACACAGCAGGTGCATTCTAATAGAGAATATCGGGCCTCGTATGGAGTGAACTTATTGCTGAGGTAATAGATGGCTTGCTCATTTCTCCATGTTTCATCATGTTGTCCCAAAACACAATCGAATGCCCCATCCAGTACTGCAACGTAGAGCAATAGCGGTATTCCCAATTTGGGGGGAACCAGAACTGGCGACATTGACAGTATTCCTTGATTCTGTCGAAAGCTTTCTGACAATCATCAGTCCATTTGGTGGTGGCGGCGTTTTTCAACATCTTAAAGATTGGCTCACAAATGACAGTGGACTGAGCTATGAACCGGCTGATGTAGTTGAGTCTTCCCAAGAAACTCATAACCGTTTTCTTGTTCTCTGGCGGTGACAATTCTTGAATGGAATTAACCTTTGACGGATCCAGTTCTATTCCTCGTCGACTTACGATGAACCCAAGCAGTTTTTTGACAGGAACCCTGAATGCACATTTGGCGGGATTCAATTTTAAATTGTACCTTCTCAATCTGTTGAAGAACCTCCTCAGATCTTCCATGTGGTCAGTGGCTTTCTTGGATTTGATGATGACATCGTCTACATACACCTCAATCTCTTTGTGTATCATGTCATTGAAAATAATAGTCATGGCCCTCATGTAGGTGGCCCTAGCATTCTTTAATCCAAACGGCATCATTTTGTAACAATACATCCCCTACGGCGTAACGAAAGTCGTTTTCTTCGCATCTTCTTTGTCCATCCACATCTGATGATACCCATCAAAACAATCAATGAAGGATAGCAGCTCATGCCTGGCACAGTTGTCAATCAGAATGTGTATGTTCGGCAAAGGGAAGTCATCTTTAGGACTGACCCGATTGAGGTCCCGGTAGTCGACACAGACTCTGACCTTCCCGTCCTTCTTCGGTACTGGAACAATGTTGGCTAACCATGTTGGATACTCCACTACCCTGAGGACCTTGGCTTTGACTTGTTTGGTAACCTCTTCCTTGATCTTCAAACTCATGTCTGGCTTGAAATTCCTGATCTTCTGCTTTACCAGCGGGCATGTCGGATCTGTTGGCAACTTGTGAGCTACAATAGATGTGTTGAGACCAGTCATATCATTATATGACCAGGCAAATATGTCCTCATATTCTTTTAAGAATTTTGTGTACTCTTCCCTTTCTAACGGTGATAGGTGAACACTGATGCGCGTCTCCTTGACATTCTCTGTATCCCCCAAGTTGATAACCTCAGTTTCGTCCAAGTTAGAATTAGGCCTATTCTCAAAGTCCTCAACCTCTTCAACGACCTCTTCTGGTATATCATCCTCTTCTGAGTCTATATCTGTTTGTTGCATTGTCTCGTCGTATGTCACATTCGTCAGTTCATCAAGATAATTAATAGTAATGATGTATGGATAAAGAAAATGATAGAGAAAATAATAAGAGCGAGATTTATAAGAAACTGAAATACTTTGATAAATTCCATAATTGTTTTGAACATCGGAGATCTTTTCAAAATTTAAAGAAAATACGGAAAAGAAATCAACTAGTTAAAAAGTAAAAGATAATGTATAGTGCTTTTGTTCAGACTCGCTACCCCGAAGCTTTTCGGGCCTGGTTGGTTCTGATGGACCAATTGTTGAGGCGCGCTTCTCAGCTTACAGCTTGTATGGAAGAGCCTTCCTCCCCTTCCTCCTCGAAAATGACATGACAGTCCATATTGTCGTCTTCCAATAACAGATTCTTCATTACCACCAATGTTTCCTCTTCTTCTGACCCATTTATGATGTATGCCGGCTGGAAGGTCTGCTAGAGGCGAGGTATCGGGTGCTCCAGCAGATAGAAAGGGCCGCATCATAGTGGTGACCAGTCCTTGAATTCTTCCCAAGTATATCCATACCCAACCCGAAGGTGGTTCCATATTTCTTCAGCTTGATTGGTTTAGTGATTCCCTGGAGGTTCTTGCCAAGTCCCTTGCCAGGTTCATATCCACTCCAATTCAGTATGCTTTCGATCTTATTATCCTACCACTTATCCTTGTCCACGATGTTGACTCGCTCAATGTGATGGTAGGTTTCTCTGCCAATCCTCCTTCTTTCACCGATTGCTGGGATGGTCTGGCGGTTGTATATGGGATTACTACCGTCGCCATGAATAATCACCTCTAAGTGATTCCACTCGAACTTCACCGCCTGTGCAGGGTTGATGTTATAGCTCTAGCAGCATGGATCATAGGTCTTCCCAATAGTAAGTTGTAAGATGCTGGGACGTCTATCACTTGAAAATCAACGTCTAACCAAGTCATTCCCATTTACAGACACAACTGATCTCCCCGATAGTGGACCTTTGGGAACCATCAAAATCTTTGACGTTGATGGACATCCTTGATCTCATGCAACCTCTTCCCCAACGTTCTGAGAGTCACTAATGGACAAATGTTGAGGCTGGACCCTCCGTCAATCAAAGTCCTGGTGATGAAATAGTCTTTACATTGCACAGGGATGTGCAACGCTTTGTTGTGGCTTAGCCCTTCTGGTGGCAGCTCATCTTTGTGGAAAGTAATTTTGTGACTCTCTAATACCTGCCCTACCATGTTTGCAATTTCTCCTCCAGTTACGTTGCTGGGCACATATGCCTCACTCAGCACTTTCAATAAGGAATTTTTATATGCATCAGAGCTTTGCAGCAGGGCCAAGATGGAGATCGGAGCTGGCGTCTTGTTCAACTGGTCAATTACTAAGTACTTTTTTGCCTGTATCATTCTCCAAAGGTCATCAGGTGCGGTTTCAGTGACGGTCGGTTGCCCAGAGGCCTGCTTACTGGACTCAGCTAGATGTTCTGGAGTATAAACCCTGTCGGTTCTGGTCTTGCCCTGTGCCACAATTACTTCTCTAATTTTCCCCTTCCTTCTTGCCTCGGAGGTGTAATCCCAAGGAAGGACTTGTGTATGGAACGATGTTATGGATGACATTGCTACAGGAATGGGCACCCTTGTTTTGGAAGGTAACACAGTAACTTCAAATGGTATATATGCCTTTGGAGACCGAAACTCAACCTTAATTGGCTCTGTCGTCTTTGTAGAAGACGGTGTTTCAAGCTCGAGTGGTACGGAATATTTACTTCAGCATCCCCAGAGGGCTAGATTTGGACTACAATCGGATTAAGTGTGACTGTTGGTTTCTTCAGCTCGTCACCTTCGGCAATCAATCCAATCGACCCTTTGGGATCCCAATCATCTTCTATCTCGATCATGTGAACGCCTCCACCCTTATGGTCAGGTAGAGGAATGTTGCAAACATTAGGAGCAAGCTCCTTCGCCACGATGATCTTGTTGTCAATCAAGGTCTGAATCTTATCCTTCAAAGAGCGGCACTCATCAATGGTATGACCATTCATGCCGGAATGGTATGCACAGGTTTTGTTCGGGTTGACCCATTGGGAAGGATTGGAGTTATGGTAGGGATAAGGGTTATGTAACCAGCAGCTTTAAGCCTTTCATACAGCTGGTCGATTGGTTCGGCGATGGCGGTGTATTGCTTGGGAGGTCTGCGGTCAAAGTTTGGCCGGGGTATAAGGAAATTTTGGCGAGGTGATTGATAGTGAGCTTTTTGGGTATTGTAGGCTTGGTCGACGGGCGCGGGTTGGGAATATCTTGGTGAGGTAGGTTGATATGTGAGTGGTGGAGATGATTGGTAAGTAGGTGGTGGATCTTGGTAGGAAGGTGAGGGTGCTTGTTAATTTGGGATAGGTTGATATGTAAGTGGGGGTAATGGGTAGGTTTGGTATTTGACTAGGGATTTTGTTCTTTGTGCAATCATTACAGCACTCACATCCCTTTTCTTGGATGCGCCACCCAACTATAGAGCCTTGTTGGTAGCCTGTAATGCTTCAAAATTAGTGACCATACCACTTTTGATACCTTATTCGATCCTCTCCCCTAGCTTGATGATATCACAGAATTTCTGGCCTTCGATCAATATCAACCTCTCTTAGTATTGTGGGTCCTGAGCTCAGACGAAAAACCTATTCATTTGTTCTTCTTCTAAAGCTGGCCTGAGCTTAGCGGCCTTTGATCCCCAACGAGTAGCATACTCGCAGAATGTCTCTATAGGTTTCTTCTTCAAATTCTCGATGTAGAATACATCTGCGCATTCTCCGTATTGAATCTGAACCTGCCCATGAAATCGGATGCCATACCTACCCAGCTTGTCCACTTCTTGGGGTCTTGGCTAATGTACCAAGATAGAGCATCCCCTTTCAGACTTCTCATCAAGAGTTTCGTGCGGATCTTTTCATCTCTCCCGGCTCTAACCAAATTATTGCAGTATGTCCACAAATGGACTCTGGGATCCCTTGTGCCATCGAACATTTCGAACTTGGGAGGTTTGTACCCCTCCGAAAGTTCAACATCTGGCTGGATGCAAAGGTCCTCATAATTCAGTACCTCGATACCTTTGTTTCCTTCAACACCTTGGACTCGGCTAGTAAGTTTCTTGAGCTCTGCGGCCAGGTTCTTGATAAGGGAGTCTTTGTCATCAGACTCATGTGTTCTTGAAATGGATTGAGAGGGATGCGGCATAGTTTCCACATAAATGGGATTGTTGTGATGAAGATAGGAATGGTCATTTGTGGAGTTTAGTGGTTCAGGGATGAGCAATGGGGTGTTACTTGAAGTGTGACATGTGTTGCAGTGGTGATGGGGAGCAGGTTGGTTTTGTGGTTTTGGAATGTTTTATGGAGGTGTAGGATTTGGAGCATTGATGTCCGGGGTGGTGAGGGAAAATGTTAAGTTTGCCAAGTTCCGAACTTGGTCCAGTTCCTTCTAAAATTTCAACAATTTCTGCTCAAGATGGGCGGCACTTTCCTTGGACACCTAAATACCCTGAGTAACCTCTACCCGCTCACCTGAGTTCTCCTTCCTGATGTTGCTCAAGTCTTCCATTTTCTTTTGTTTTTGTTTCTGATAGGACTCAGAGGAGGAGGACTGGAGGGCCCTTGGATCTTGTTGAGTAGGATGATAATGCCAGAGTGCACGAACTAACCTTTTGGTGGGAGAATAAAATAAAAGTAAAAACAAAAAGGTAACAAGTTAGTAAGGATTATGAGGAGAAAACGTTGCAATATTTAAACATATAGTGCAGAAATATAAATCGTGTCATAATTTGGGTGCCTCGTTGTGCCCGAGGTAGGCCTAGCGACAAGTTGATTTGGAGAACTTATAATGCTAAATGCCTCATTTTATTGATAAAAATAAGACGAATCTCAAAATGACACTAAAATTGCAGAATGTTAAAATGTCATTAATGGCCATTGGCCTTATTACATTTTATAACAAAAGAAAGACTCCTAACTATTTGGTCCCAGAGGGACCTTCCCAAACTCAGCATCTTTAGCTCCATCGAACAGCTTCACCAGCTCACGCATCCCAGAAACAAGTAGGCTCTAGCCAAGTGTCCTCCTTCACTCCCCTCAGCATTCTGGCAGTTTTCGATCCTCTGGATTAATTTCCTTTCCAACTCTACCAAACCTCGCTCCAAATACCCTAGTCGCTTATTGGCGTTGACAACCATATCTTTCCGTTCTTTGATCAACTTTTGGTGAGCTTCTTGAATTTCCCGGTGTTCATTCTCATCCTCCCGAATCCTCTTACGCAATTGGTTATACTTAAACTGCTCCTCAGCCTTTTCATCGATGACCCGGTGACCTTGAGCAAACCCTGGTTATCCCAAACCATCGTGATTATTCTCCAACCAGTCTGAGTAGTATGGCAAACAACCCGCGTGATATCTATCCGGCTCAATAGAATCTCTCCCTAATATGATTTTGCAGTGCCACATGTGCTGAGCTTGGCACTTATGAGGGCTATTGTCATCCTGAAAGTCGGTCCTGAAATGACCCATTTTGTCGACCCTTGGTATAACCTGCTTTCTCCCTGCTTGTCTCATGACTCAGAGAGGGACATAAGGATAAGTTCCTCTTAGGTAGATGAGAATAAGAAACAGTGCATCCAGGGATCGGACAATGAACTCCTCAGTAGGGAACCATTCGAACATCCACTGCACTTGATCTTCTTTTAGATGTTGAAACAACTCTACCCATCCTTTAGCATCTTCTAGTTGAGCAAACATGTTAGGCATATATTTCATTCGCCTTGGCTGATGGAAGGCGATATGATCATCCCATTCCCTATGTAGTATCTTTTGCCGATATTTACCCTTTTGGATGTGCTCCACGAGCAAAATTTAGAGTAGTAAGTTACATCCCTTAAAGTGATTGGCCCCTTGCCGACATTTTTCCAGGGCTCAGTATATTTCCGCAACAATCATTGGTACTCTACTGAAGGGCCGCCCGCCAATCCCTTTCATTAGAGTTTTGGTAACCATGGCCAGTCCGGTATGGATCCTAGCCCTCTTCATGGGAAATACTATCATCCCCCAGAAGCAGAATATGAAAACGAAGACTCTCTTATGAATATGCCTCAATGAGGTAAGGGCGAATTCGTCTGGGTAGGTGCGGTAGGACTTGTTATGGCCATACCTCTCATACGAATAGTCGAAAGGAATGTAAGAGTCCTTCAAACAATTCAAGTCTGGGGTTTTCTTCAGTCCCATCATCTTGAGGAAACCCTTACCTTTGCGATTTTCTAGCATAAGCAAACCCGGAGTCTCCCAAGGAATACCAGCTAACCCTCTTATTTCTTCAAGCAAAGGGGTCATTTCAAGGTCTCCGAAGTGAAACACTGATCTATCATTGTCCCAGAATAAAGTTGCAGCCTGTATGATTTTGTTGCCGGGCTGGATTTCTAAAAGAGAAGGCAAATTCCCCAAGTATTTGCGGACGAGAATCTGGTCACTGGAGTGAAGGTCTTCCCACTAGCTTAGCAACCTTGGGTGAATGTTGGTTACCATGCCGAATCTGGGGACTTCGTGCCTCATTTTCTACAAAACAAAGTGTTAGACCCTTACCCCCGTCGGACTCGACTATTTAAACCAATAATTATCATAGATGAATTTGGTTCTCCAAATAAATGCGCAGAACGTGATGCTGTCTGTTTGGGTTCCAAGGAAACCCAGTGGACGTTGGACAAGGCTATCTTAATGAGTCATTATGCGGACAACATAACTGACTCGGCTAGGTTTGACAGTGATGCATGCACAGTTTAAACAGAATAAGGTTTCTATGGCGTATTAGACCGGTACTCTTGAGTGGACAACTCAAGAGGGAAAGGCATGGAACCGTCGACTGCACTGCTGATCGACTGGTTTTACCGCAAATATGCCTTTACCAAATTTAAGGGGTGATATATTGGAAGGGCGCAACCACTCATTATAAGTGTTTCTATAGTATTTTGTTTGGCACGAGTAGAATATGATGCTAAAGAAGCAATTACAAGAATGAAACAAATTGTCACGTATTTGCACGTTCATAAAGTAATGATTACAATAATTTCTCATGATTACAGCAGTGTTGAAGGAAAGCAGTAAAAGCACAAAAGAAAAGAAAACAAAAAGCCAAGTCAGTTTTGAAAAAAGACATTAAATAAAAGATATGAAGAAGCAATAAAGTCACATATAACATGTAGTGGTAAAAGCCTAAAATAAAAATCCCCAGCAGAGTCGCCATGCTGTCGACGCCCATTTTTCCTTATGAAATCAGGTTTACGACATTTTGGGAGGACAACTCTTTTCCCTTTCGGGGTTTGGGATAGAATTGGAGGTTGAAGAGTTTCCACCTAATGATTAAGTGAATTAGGACACTAAAAGGGGTTCTTTGAGTTGGAAAACCAGAGTTTGGGTAAGGGCAAGAAATTGTCTCAAAGGGAAGGTGTTAGGCACCCTTCAAGACCCACTAGTGTGGTTCCCCACCATGTTATAATTGTGAATTCAAGTAAAAGTAACAAATAAGCAGATAAAGGCTCAACTATGATGAATTAAAGTGTGCAAGTAAATTAAAGTTTGAAGAAAGAGGAAGGGCACGAGTTTTGGAGGAAAACAACTTGAAAGTTATGAAACATGCCAAAAATAAACAAATAAAGGGAAGGGGGTCCTAGGTTTACAAATAATATGGATCACCCCACACAACACCCGATAACCGTTTATACACGTGGTGTTATCGCGTGGTCATCATATTCATATCTACCCTTTCTCACCCTCGTTTAGGTATTAAAGCGCAGAATAGTATCGTTGCTTATTGCATGCTATTACCTGTCTCAATTCTATCAGTCTCGGAGGCATTAGGGACTACTAATCCTAAGTGTAGGGAGTTGGGCTTTTCAGAGTTTAAAAGGATAAAAATCTAAAGCGACAAACAAAACACATACGCAATTAAATGAGAACAAGTAGCAGTTAAAGGCTTAAACAGACCTCCGTATTTAAAGGAATAGATTATTTAGCATGTCCTACAAATACTGGTTAGGTCTTTAATTAGACTTACCATAGGAAGGGTGGTTGATTTTACACATATTTTCAGATAAGAAGTCCGAATTAGACCTGCCTGTTGGTTGTAATTATTGAAGACTGGCAAAGTCGATTAATCACCTACAGGTTTGCCTAGATGAGGCCTGGAATTGGTATCTAATATTTACAGAAAGGCATGTTCATTTTAAAAGAAGATTACTTATTTAAGAAACAAAATCTGTAGATATTAAACGACATTATTACTACTGATTTTAGACTTGTAAACGAGTTAGACGATTCAGATTCATTTAGTTATCCCTATAGGCATGATTTATAAGCGTGATTGATTTTAAAACATTTGTAAAAGTTCAAGAGTCCTATAAACATGGTATCTAGAGTGCGTTTTGTTATTTTAACCTATAGATTGTTTGCCTAATGAGTGTACGCGCAGAAAACAAATGATCAACTTATAGGCAGGATTTCTATATGCAACAATGAACAACTTATAGGCATGATTTCTAATGCAATAATGAACAACTTATAGGCATGATTTCTAACGCAATAATGATCAACTTATAGGCAGGATTTCTATATGCAACAATGAACAGCTTATAGGCATGACTTCTATACGCAGTAATGAACAACTTGTGATTGCAGAAGTAAACCTAAGGCATGATAGCTATATGCAGACGTAAATAAAACTTATAGGCATGATGTTTATATGCGAGCATGAATACAATTTATAGGCGTGATTTCTGGTGCAGTAGTGAACAAATTATAATTGCAGAAGTAAACCTAAGGCATGATAGATACCCCACATACATAAAATGAGAGTCCCTCCCCCATTTTACTATACACCCCATAGTTATTACAAATTATTACAACTTGAATGAATCCAGAATGAACAAAATACATCAGAAATTAATATTCCAAGGACCAGATTTTCCAAAGGCTTTCTCTTATCTGGGATGTGTCAAAGTTCCAAGTAGTTTCATGAACTCCAGGCAATGCTTACACCCCAAATACCATTGTAGAATTATAGTGTAGTGTGGAAGGGCCAACCCACAAATGTCCAATTTCAGAGGGAACCCAAGGTCCCAAGGCAAGGCTCATAAGAGGGGGCAGAATTTAGAGTCTAAGAATGAGTGTAAGTGCAATAGAGGGGAATTAGGGATAGCAATGGATGGCTGGTGGTCATGACCAACAATTGGGATGCTGGCACACCCCTGACCAGCCTGTCAGCTTCAAAGTTGGAAGTCAAGACCTGTTTGACGGTCATGTTCAACCTGGGATAGTAATTTGGATATTGCCAGGCTAAACCTTAACTCAGCACACATAGGGGATTGGGTGTATAAGGATTTTATACTAGCAACAAGGTACAAGGAAAGGGCAGACAAAGGGGCATACCAAGCAATGGGATATGCTGGTACACATTCCAGCCCACTACATGGTTAGGGGAGTCAAAACTTAGGTCATAGACAACAATCTTTGTTGACACGCCCTAAGTACCCACTCACAAACACATAGGGGTGATGGGGTAGGGAGCAATTGCTTATAAGGAAGAGAAACAGGCAATAGCATGTAGGCACTTCAAATCAGAGGTTACACTTCACAAAGAGTAGAAAGTACACATGGATATCAGGACTGTAAATAAACACATTGGGGTGATGCTGAAATTATTTTTAGGACATACCGGTTTATAAAAAAGCAAGTAAAGAGAAGCAGTAGTCTTGTAAAAGCCAAAGTGTAGACAAGAAGCAAGAATACTATAAGTTTAGAGGAGAATTGTGGTTGTGGTTTTAAGAGTGTGTATGATTGTTAAAAATCCTTGTGCCTTGTGTTAAGGAGCCATGTATTTATAGTGTAGAAAGCAGGCAGAAACAAGGTAATAAATAATTTTGAAAGTTGATTGCAAATCAATTGCCCGAAAATTTCCCTTAATTAAACGATTCAGATTCAAACGAGCATAACTTATTAAGGAAACAAATTAATAAAACTCTTTTCAAAGCAGTACAAGAGGGGTAAATACATAATAATTATTTAAGGGAAAGGTTTTGACAGTACATAGTTGTGTAATTAAGGAAAGAGAATAAATTAACAGCCACGAAACCAGAAGTCTAAATACTTGGTGTGAATGAACCCAGTCAGAAAGGTGAAGAAAAGGTTTTACTTAAGAAGAATCAATAACAATCAATTAACCCCAAAAAAGAGGATTCTGATTCAATCATAAGTTGGAAAGCCTTTTAAAAAGTTTAACACACACATATAAGAAGAACTGTCATGCTAATCAGAAGATCCTAGTAGAGACGAATTCAGAGTCATAAACAAGGAGTTCCAAATTCAGTACATAAGTTCAAAATGAGTTTGAGAGAGTCCAAGGCTCCAAATAGAACCCTAAACTCGCCAACCCCCCCC
>MU724499.1:101126-114359 GCA_026770625.1 Nicotiana glauca | reverse complement strand
TTTATGTGATTCCTTTGACTCTGAGTTCTTGCTATTTGTCAAACTTGACTATGTTTTCAGAAAGGTTTTCACTTGGCTTTTGCATGTTTCTGATCTTTTTCTCTATTACTAAGTCACTGAAACTTGACCTACGTGACTAATGCTTTCTGTATTTGGACTTAATCACTTGCTATATCGTTTTACTACTCCTTTTATGGCAGTAATCAGTCTTCCTCTTAAATTGATTTCTTTCCTTATTTTTAAACCTACCACTGTCCGTTAACAAGTGATCCCTTAATTAAGGGAAATTACTTGTGTAATTGAATCTGATTAGTGATTGTTTCCATGTATGTGGCTTATTACCACACTTCTTACTCATTTTCAAAAAAAAACTATAAATACATGTACTTCTTCTCTTTCAAAGGCAGTTCGAACACACGAACAAGTCATTAATTCTTACTCTCAAATTCACTTAGATTTTTTAAGCATTCAAGTTCTCTGAACTCACAAGCATAAAGTTTCTTTTTTATTGTGATTTGGCTTCAAAGTATCCTGCTTTTCTTTGCTTGCTTCTTCTGCAACTGGTATGTTACTTTTGTTTAAGTTTTGCCACTCCCCTATGTGTTTATTTTTCAGTCCATTCTTTGTCTGGCTTACTGCTTCCATAATGTAAATTTTTAAGTCGGTTTGTTTCTTTTCTATGCTCCTACATGAGTCCCTATCCCCCAATCCCTTTTGTATGTTGAGTTATGGTTCAGAAACATGACAACACTTGACATTGTTATTTATGTATCTGGACTGGACTCCCTGAGTCCTAAACTCTTTCAATTCTCATTCCCTTTTTCCCTTTATATGTATTTTGAGCTTGGGACCTTGGTCTGGCAGTGTCCTAATCATTGTCCAGACCATAGTCTGACCTTTAATAGTTCTGTGCTCTTATTTGTTGTTTGAACAGTCTTGGTCAGGAGTGTGTCAGCCTACCTTATGGTTAGGTATGACCACCAGCCTGCCTTGGCACTCTCTACCCCTCTCTATTGCACTTGCACTCACTCTTAGAACTTAGGTTATTTCCGCTCTTGTGAGCCTTGCCTTGGGATCCATGAGCTCCCTCTGAACTTGGATACCTGAGGGCTGGCTCTTCCACACTGCACTATAACTCATTCTGATTAATATCTTAGGTGTAAGAACTGCCTGGGATTCCTAGAAACTCCTTGGATCTCTGAAACACCCTAGATAAGAGAAGGCTTTGGAAATCTTGATCTTAGAAGTGGTTCAATCTCATATTATCAGACACTAATTCTGAATTAGGCTACTCGGATGTAGCTGATAGCTCCTGATGTAATTTTAATTTCATGTCATATTCTATTGGTCTGTAATAATTTGTATAAACTCATGGGGATTTAGTGAAAAGGGGAGGGGGTTACTTTTATGCACTAAGGGCAGAAAACATGCCTATAGGATTTTATTTCTAATTTGTGCAACTTCACACGTAGAAAGCATGCCTATAGGATTTAACTTCTAAATTGCAACTATGCATATAGATACCATGCCTATAGAATTTTGCATGTTTGCATATATTAATGTCGTTAGGAAAATATTTAGGTTTAATAATAAAATGGCATATAGATATCCTTATTTATAAGGTTTTCTATTAGTATTTGAAAAGGTATCCAGAAGAAGTAACGTATAGAAAGCATGCCTATAGGAATTTCGAACCAGAGTTGTCTCACTTGTTTAAAACAGTATCGATTTTATTAAAACAAACAACTTCCTACACCTTTCTGAACTCTTAAAACTTTTTCACACAATCAAATCAGTGCATTCTTTCTAAAACTTACCCTCATTAAATCTGGTAAATATTTTTTTAAATCAGCCTAAAGTCATTTCTTTATACTTATCTGATAAATCGCTTCTAATCAGTCTGCAACTCAGTTCTTTTGTTAAAAAATTGGCAACTCTTTTTCCTAACCAGTCTGCCTCCTGAAACTCAATTTTTTTTTAGTTATTAAACCGCTTTTGTAACAAACTAGTACCCTTTTTCTGAAACATATTTTCACTATGTAATTTTTCTTTAAAATTGGCTTGTGTTTTAAAAATCAGTAGTTCTATCCAGCACATAGAAAAAAAGGGTTAACTAATCAACTGGACCATTCTTACACAACTGCATTCGAGTGAGCCTAATGCAGACTTCCTGTCTAAAAAAATGTGTTGAACCAGTCCACTTATCGCTTTAATTTAATTTAAGATCAAACCGTACGTGCAAGACATGCTAAACTCTATGGCTTTATCTGATTTAAGGAGGCTTACTTGAGCCCTACTTGCTTATTTTCTTTTCCCTTTACTTGCATTATGTGTTTTGATTGATGCCTTAGTATTTTGTCCTTTGAAAACTCTCAAAAGGCCCCAAACCCCTCTCCCTTTAGGAATAGTAGTCCAAATGCCTCCGGGACTGATAGGATTGGTACGGGTACTAGCATACAATAAGTAACGAGACATTACGCGCTTTAATACCTTAAAGGGTGGAAAGGGTAGATATGGAGATGATGATCACACGATAACACTATGCGTACGATCGGTTACCGGTGTTGTGTCGATGATCCATGTATTTTACAAACCTAGGATCCTTTTCCCTTATGTAATTATTTTCAGATTGTCAACTCCCAATTCTTTAATTCCTGGATTTTCGTATTCCCTTTTTGATTTTTGCACTGCCCCTTTTTCCTCTAACAATTTTCTGCTCGCTCGCTTCTTTGTTTAGTAACCTTCATGCGAATTTTAGCATGTTTAGTAACCTTCAAGCATACCTACTTGCAGCTTTTATGCGAAATTGTCTTATATGTTTGCTTGCTTAAAGTCACAATTGTAACATGGCCGGGAACCACACTTGAGAGGTGCCTAACACCTTCCTCTCGAGATAATTTCTAGCCCTTACCCAAACTCTGGTTCTTCATATCAATTCTTTCTTAAAAGTATCCTAATGCACTATAATCATTAGGTGGCGACTCTTCAAACCTTAAAACCCCAATTATCGCAAGGGAAAAGAGTTGTCCTCCCAAATGTCGTATACCCGTTTTCGAACTCCCTTAGGAAAAAGGGGGTGTCGACAGGGTCTGCGATGACTATGTGATTCACACAGTCAGTATGCGACTGCATATACGACCGCATAGTTGTCGCCAACTCTATACCTTTATTTGTTTTAGTTTCCTCAGCATTAGGACATTATTCATGATATTGTGGGGCTACCTTCACTCTAGCACATGCGTCAACTCGTTCAATCTAAACTACGTAAATAAAAACTACAAAAGAGTATTACCACACATGGGTTGCCTCCTAAGAAGCACTTGATTTAACATCGCGGCACAACGCAGTTGATCCCTTTTGGGTTGTTCATTGGTGGGGACTGCTGTTGGACTTTTCCTTAGAGAAAATTATTCTATCAAATGCCTTTATCTTGTGGTACCGAGGTATTTTCCATTCACCTTGAAATTTCGAGTCCCATCTTCCGACTCCAGTTCAATAGCACCATAGGGGGACACAATCACAACTTTGAACGGGCCAGACCATTTGGACTTGAGTTTTCCCGAAAATAGCATGAGTCTTCAATTGAAGAGTAAGACCAAGTCACCAGGATTGAACTCCCGCTTCAAGATATTCTTATCATGGACAAACTTCATCCTCTCCTTGTACATGGATGCACTCTCATAGGCATGGAGACAGAATTCCTCCATCTCATTGAATTGTGTCATTCTCAGCTTAGCAGCCTCGGCCCAGTCAAGATTCAACTTCTTCAATGCCCACATGGCTTTGTGTTCAAGCTCCACTGGCAAGTGACATGCTTTGCCAAAAACCAACGTGTACGGTGAGGTGCCAATGTGAGTCTTAAATGTTGTGCGATATGCCCACAATGCATTGTCTAGATTCCTTGACTAGTCGGTCATGTTTGCAATGAGAGTTTTAGCTAGGATGTTTTTGATTTCCCTATTAGAAACTTCAACCTGACCACTCGATTGAGGATGATAGGGTATGGCGACTTTTTACTTTACACCATACTTTTCAAGTAGCCTAGCAAAAGCCTTGTTGCAAAAATAAGACCCACCATCACTCAAGATGGCCCTTTGGGTACCAAACCATGTGAATATGTACTTCTTCAAGAATGCATAACACTCTTTGCTTTATTGTTAGGTAAGGTGATTGCCTCGACCCATTTAGAAATGTAGTCCACAGCCACTAAGATGTAGGTCATGCCATAAGAACTCACGAAAGGGCCCATAAAGTGTATCCCCCACACATCAAAAATCTCAACCTCCAATACAAAATTCATAGGCATCTCATGTCTTTAAGATAAGACATTGATCGTATGCCTTGATCATTTGATTTTCTTCTAGGTAGATTGATAGCCAATAATAGCCATATTCAAGCACCTTTGAAGCTGTCGAGTTTCCTCCATGGTGACCCCTGATCGGAGAATCATGGCATGCTTTGAGAATTGGCATTACTTCGTCTTCCGAAACACAACACTGAATAATGTTGTAAGCAAAAATTCGGAAAAAAAGGGTTCTTCCTAATAGTATTACCTACATTTCCTCAAGAACTTTTTATTTTGATAAGTCTCCAGTCCGTCGGGAATAAGATCACCAACTAAAAAGTTAGGTATGTCGGCATACCAAGGAGTGAATATGCTAGACAATGCTAATGTGTGCTCATCTGAAAAAGCATCATTAATCTCAAGGTCTTCTTTTGGTCTCTCTGCCTCCTCAAGCCTAGATAAGTGATCCGTAACTTGATTTTTTGTCCCTTTCTGATCCTTGACTTCTAAGTCAAACACTTGCAACAAAAGGACCCACCGAATAAATCTTGGTTTGGCATCCTTCTTCGCCATAAGAAAATAAAGAGCAGCATGATCAGTGTAAACTATCACTTTGGACCCCCACAAATAAGCCTGAAACATTTCAAAAGCATAGATAATGACAAGAAGCTCTTGCTCAGTTACAGTATAATTTATTTGAGCGCCATTGAGTGTCTTGCTTGCATAGTAGACAGGGTGAAGGATATTTTTATGACATTGGCTAAGCATCGCCCGATAGCTACACTACTAGAGTCACACATGAGTTCGAATGAAAAAGACCCATCGGGTGTGACAATAATAGGTGTCGTGGTGAGCTTTTCTTTCAACTCCGCAGAGGCTTTGAGACACTTCTTATCAAATATGAACTTTGCATCTTTTTCAAGGAGTTTGCACATGAAATTTACAATTTTGGAGAAGTACTTGATGAAATGCCTATAAAAGTCGGCATGCCCCAAAAAACTTCGGACACCTTTTACTAAAGTAGGTGGAGGAAGCGTGGAGATGATCTCAATCTTTTCTATGTCAATTTCTATGCCTTATTTGAAAATTTTGTGGCCCAAAACAATGCCCTCGTCCACCATGAAGTTGCATTTCTCCCAATTTAGCACAAGAATCGTTTCTTCACATCTTTTGAGCACTTGTCTAGGGTTGTAGTCAGTGATTATTCTTTAATAGCTAGAGTCAAGACTATCTTCAAGTCCTCGAGTGCAAAGTTATGCTTATCCTCATTTTTAAGAATAGCCTCCAACATGAGCATCGTTTTCTCATTTTGAACATTTGAGAGTTCTTCTTAGTTTTGATCAAGTGCCAAGTAAGGATTTTCGGCTTCAACCTCCAAGGAAGATTTTTAGCTATCATTAACTTCCAAAGCTTTTTGAATCTCTAAATCTTCAAGCATTTTTTCATTTGCAAGTTCAACCTTTCAAGTACCACGTCATTTTGGAGACTATTTTCCAAAAGCTCCTCCAAGGCACTTTATTCATTATTTTTTACTTCAATTAGGCATTCTAACATGAGTTTGAACTCTCCATTTTGACCATGATCAATTTCTTTCACCTCCATACCCCTATAATTTTCATCACAAAAAGTAGAGTCATCATAGCGGGGGTTTGGGGAAGGGAAGGACAAAGAAGCACAATACTGCCAATGACCATTTTGAGGACCACGCTTATCAGAAATACTTCACCCATGTATTTGAGATTGTGCGCACAATCTATATCCGGGAGAATTTAAATAATTTTTCCAAGAGTGTGGTCCTCCACAATAAAGACAAGGGTCATCAAAGTATGAACAACTACCGTCCGACCAATTTTCATTATATGATGTCATTTTTCAAAACTAACAAAATAAACAAGAAACAAACAAGAAAAATATACCAAGGTAAGAAAAATAATTACACAAATATTTACAAGTTTGGACCAAAGCACTTACGCTTATTTCTCAGACAAACTAAATTACGTGAAATTCTGTCCCGGCAACGGCGCCAAAATTTGATACGCTCAAAATACACTTTAATTAAACAGTGTAAGGTAGTAGGTGTCAAATATTATAATCCAATAATGTTAGGGTCGAATCCCACGGGGAATAGGCGTGAAAAGGTTAACTCGAGTAGTGTGTCACTTGATTTACTCTCTGTGTTTCTATTGCAATGACAAAAAGGGAGAAACTATCCATCATATTTTTAAGGATAGTGAAGCTGCAGTACGTTTGTGGAATTTCTTTGGAGGTGCTTTGGGTATCCCGTACAGAGATAAATCTGTAAATAACAAGCTAAGAAGATGGTGGAGACTAACTCTAAAAATGCGGTACATAAAATGGTCTTGTAATAACTCCTATTGTAATTTGGTAGGAGTTATGGTGGCATAGGTGTTCGTGTAAATATAGTGATAGAATAAAATGTGGCACAGAAGAGTGGAGCATCAAAGATAGTTAAATTAGCTACAAGTTTGACTTTTCCAAATTACTCGTACGTTGGGAAATACTTGGGGTGAGCACTGTGATATAGTTGAGAGGTTTAGACCAACTCCTATATGGAGTAGTTAAGTGGATTAAGCCTCCCAATGGCATTGTGAAAATCAACACTAATGAAAGTTTTGCTAGGGAGAAGGCTGGATTGGAGGCATTAATTGAACTGAGCAGGGAACGATGATCATGCCTTTATCCATGGAAATTTTGTGTGCTAGCAACAACCAAGCAGAGGCACTAGCTGCGAAATTTGGAATTCAATGGTGTTTGCAGAATGGTTTTTAAGAATACATACTCGAACTCGACTCCTTGGTCATTGTGGATATGTTGAAGATGAGAAGCATCAGGAATTTGAAGATCAAAGCAGTGATTGAGGACATATCACATATCATGTCCCAAGTTAATTGTAGTATTTCACATTGCCTAAGGGAAGCTAATTATGTAGTTGATACTTTGGCAAAAAGTGCTACTAGCTCTGGGGAGCCACAACTTCTTTTTGACTCGCATCACTTACCCAAGATGACTGTGGGTTATTACCGTCTTGACAGATTTCAGCCTAGTATTAGATTTAGGTACGATAAGGCTATCTTCTATGTGAGCTAACTTTTCTTTCTTTTTTTTTTTTGGAAGGGTTGGTCTGTACCTCAGCTTATTTTTGTGCGAAGGTCTTTGGCCTCACTTTTGTAATCAGACCCTTTTGATGGAATGAATAAAGACCCTTAAGTCTAAAGTCGAATTACACAAATGCCCATCAAAAGCTGAATAACCATATAACTTTTTTTTAAATGAAAACAAATGTGTTAGATGATAATATCAGCTGCATTGAATTAGGATTGTTTCATCTGCACATATTTATAACATGTTGTAGGTGTGCACATATTTTTGCTTAATAAATAGGAAGCATTTTTTAGTCTACAGTAGTTATTACATGTTCAATTTGTGCAAATTTTCTTAAAGCTCCGTCCTTATATAGGTTTTGGTCCTTTTGAGATTCAACCAATAATAACATGTATGGGCAGACGTTCATATCTTTTATTGCACTTATAAAAGTGCAAAACAAATTGCCAGATCAATTTAACTTTAATATAAGAGGGGGAGGTGATTTGTGTGGTGTCTAATTTTTCGCCTAAACTAATTATGGAAGGACTTAGTTCTTCTAAGTATTCCTTTATCTACTATTGCTAAAATAGTAAATGCAGAAACTATAAAACACAAGTATTTTACGTGAAAAACACCTGGCTCAAAAGGTGAAAAAACTACGACCTACTTCCCAGTAGGATTTTCCAAACTCTCTGCTAAATCACTGAGCCAAAAAGTGCATTTACAAAAATACTTTTGTAAACCTAGGACTAACTCTAATCCCTTGTAGCAAACAGCCTTTAACTGCTGCGACAACTTCAAGTTAACTCTAACTTGAATACTCTGAGTACTATTACAATTACTTCTAGATAAAGCTGAAAGGTACAATATGAAAACACCTACTACAAATGAACTAGAATAAAAGAAAGACACTTGGAACTGGTTCTTCTATCTAGTTCTTGTAGCTTCAGGTTTGCACACTTGAATCACAAACGAATTGCTTGCAAAAGACCTTGCTATTTGCTCTCAATTCCTATTTAACTTCTGCGTATGTGCATACCTGTAGAATGAGACATCCTGCAATATATAGAGTTAGCAGATGAAGAAATAACTAGAGTTCTAATGCTACTCTTCCTTGGTGGAAGAGTTTTAGTTGATCTTAACTTCTTACTCAGTCCTTACCTTGGATAATGTTCTCTTTGACTAAGGAGTCCTCCTAATCAATTATGCAACCTTTTCGATCAGGAGATATCAATTATGCCAAGTTAAGTTTATCTCCCTCACGTGCATCCCACATGCTCGAATCTGCCCGTATCTATGCAACAAGGGATGAACCTGATTCATGCCTGAGCTTCCTTTGTCAATCTTCAAAACTAACCTTCACTTGGGTCAACGATTAATCCTTAGAGGTTTTGTCTATTCTAGAATATTTTCTTTTTAAACAAAGATAGAAGTTTGATAAAAAAAAAGTGTAGTGATATATACTCATTTATAATAGGAGTAGTACTTTTTTTTTTTAAATATCTCGATTACAAAATAATGTGATTGTTGAGACGCCGATACACTAATTTTTTATAACATGCACGTATGTATTCATTGTCTTTTCATTAGATGTAATTTCTGGCTTGTGTAGATAGAATTATTTTTGCTTTGTTTGAGATGTACTGGAAAGTGAGACTTTTATTGAGTCTTAATTTGTATGATCCTCTGTTTTTCTCATTATCATGTTGAACAATCTCTACGTCATTATTTTTCATTATTTTCATTTGTTTTCTTTGGTTGGTTAAGCTATATATATAAATTGGTGTTTTTGTTTGCATTACGCAGCTACAAGTTTAAAAAGTACTTTACGTTGATTTAATAAGGTACTAAATTTTGAAAAGAAAAAAGTGAATTGAAATTACTGGAAATATAATTGTTCATGGTCTCATGTACAGAGGTTGACAAATTAAATTAAATGGCATAATTTTTGTAGCTATTTCCATCGCTTATACCATTGTTAGCCTCTCATTTACTCATGCAAGGACATTGTTAGCCTCTCATTTACTCACATGAATTACTCCCACAAAATCAAAACAAAAATTGTTTGTTTTATTGTGTGCAATTTTGTGAATTTTCGTGGAATTTTCTGTCATTATTTGCATGTTTATTTGTTTAAATAAATGAAAAATACAAAACATAGGTTGCATTTGCATTTTTAGGATTTAATTTTATAATTTTTGAGTTAAGCAGTAAATTACTTATTTTATAAAAAAAATGAAAAAATCACAAAAAATAACATACTTTGTATTTTAAGTGTTTAATGTCAAAATTTTATAATTTTTTTCTAATTTGGTATATAATTATGTGTGCTAATTATTATTAAGAGCTAATTTGAATTTTATAATTAGGATTATTAGAAAGAAAATTGGAAAAATATATAAAATAGTTTTGAAATAAAGGAAGAAAAGAGAAATCAAAATTGGGCCGATTCCTGAATTAATCCACCCCTTAATACAGCCCAAATCACCCCCACCCGGTCCAAATTGGTTAAGTTTCCCCAACCATCCAAACGACGTCGTTGTGGGCACATTCAATCTGGACCGTCGATCTCATTAGATCGAACGGTTCAGTCCGTCTCCAGCATCGATGAAACGATGTCGTTTCAGGCTTGTTGATCTGAACCGTTCGTTTCATTTGGTCGAACGGTCCAGTATCATCCTCTACGCTCTGACCCGTTCCCATCCAAAGATTGATCTCGTCTCGAAANATAGGCACTAATGATTAAATAAAAGGCACTAGAGTAATGGGGTAATAGAAAATTGAAAGATAAGATTGATAGTGAGAAGTGCACTAATGGTATGCCTATTTAGAGGCTGGAAATCAGACTGGTAGGGAGTACAATATCTATATTAGTTAATAAGCACTAAGTGAGTGGAAAATTCAGTGGGCAATTAAATTAAAAGGGCTAAGTGTTAGTGGTAGATGCACTGATGAAAAGGCCTATTTAAAGGGCTAAAAAACAGATAAGAGGGGGTCCATAGAGAGAATTAAGGGATAAAATCCAGTAAATTCACAATTACAGAAATTCGTATTATCTCATTAAATTTCAGTAATGTTCTTGATTCCTTTACAACTTCTGAAGTTGTTTTAATTCATCCGAGTGAGAAATGGTCTGATTTTGAGTTTGGTCATCAAACGTTTGGTTTAAATTTTGCTGGGTATTCAATGGTATTTCTGTTGATGCAAAATTGGATTCAAAGCTGTTTTCCTAGGTTATTTTAGGGCTGGTTCTTCTGCTGTTGTTATTTCCATTGCTGAACCTTCAGTTTTCTATTTTTTTTTAAATTTGAAATCCAGGTATTCCCTTCATATCATGAATGAGAATTGAAGTTTCTGGCTAAACACTGATGTTGTCTTTGAATTCAAGTTGCAGAAGTTGATCAATACTAGCATTTCGTTATCTATTAGCTATATGATTTTACTTTTGTTCAATGTCCATTTCTTAGCTACTCAAGTTTAGTTGTTTATATCACTTGTTCTGTTTTAAGTATCGGATTTGAGTGTGTTTGAGCACAATTTGTTTTAAGTACTGTTTAAACCTTTAAATTGTGTTATTTAAGATTGTCAAGCCTGCTATGTTGTGGATCTAGAATGAGACTTATGTGTATTCAGATTGCTAATGCTATATCTAAAATCTTATGTATATTCAAATAGCCAGAACATTGTTGTACCATATTTCATGGAAGTGTGTTTAAATTTTCTGAAGGAAGTGTCGGAGGAACGGATTACGGCAATTAATAGACACTTGAATATTTTTATACTTTCTTGATTAGCGATGTTTAAGGATTGGTTCTTATTTGATATTCCTAAACTAAGAGAAATATAGTATATTTTTGAAATGAGAATGTTTGTTTGTGTTGCGCGTTCATAGTATTATGTGTGTGCCTGTTTATCTTTTTGTTTTTTTTTTTCGGCTAATACGGAAGGCTTGGATGTATAATATAATTAAACGACTCCGTTTAGGAATTTTTGGTTTAGTAGATTTTTTAACTTGAAGAGGAAAAGACGAGAGGAAAGGATTGTCAAGTTGAATAATTTTGTTTCTTTGCTACTGCTTGAAATCTGCTTAGCTCGAATGTTGTTGAATAAATTCAACTTCTAGAGTAAATGTTTTCCATGTCTCATCCTTTGTACTTAGTCACATCAGTAAAGATATACACATAAATTTTTGAGTTAGTAGCATTGTCTTTAGTTTTATAGTGTCCTTTTAAATAAATTCATAGTAGCTAAATCATATACTTCTTCCACAATAATTTCATATCCATAAATTTGGCTTTGCAATAATCTCACACATAGAAATAAGTAATTATGAACATCGTAGCTTGCTTTAGGCATGATTAATAGTGAACCATCGTGACTATGGGTACGGTTCCCGTGACGTAACTACGATGCCTAATTCCAAAATTCGGGGAATGCATTTCAGGTAACCCGATTATACCAACTCCGACTAATAAAAACCTTTGGAATAATTCGAGACGGGTCATGCCGAATAAAAATCTCAAATGCGTAGTCCTCACTTAATTATATCTTTTAAAATTCTTAACACTCGAAGCATGCTATTTAGCAAATTTCCATGGTATTCGCAAAGTTAAAAACACGTAGTTGCTTTAGGCGCATTATTTTAATAATTTATCTTCCTAAATTCGGTGCGCATTTATGCGACCCAAATCCAAATCTCAATAATGTTAAAATATGTCAAAAATCACGGTTGCATTTATGTGATGCGGTTCGAGACGTATTTTAACGACGTTACAATTTTCTTTTTAAAAAATTAAATAAAAGCGGCTAAAAAGTTAATATTTGCACGTAGGTTCATAATTGTTTAAAATCAGATAACTAAGCCAAATATAACAGTTGAGCGACCGTGTTAGAACCACGGAACCCAGGAATTCCTAACACCTTCTCCCGGGTTAACAAAATTCCTTACCCGGATTTCTGATTTACGGACTGTAATACAGAGTCAACCTTTTCCTCGATTTGGGATTTGAACCGGTGACTTGGAACACCATAAATTTCCCAAGTAGTGACTCTGAATTTTTAAATAAATAAATATCGTTTCTATTGTCCTTTAATTGAAAAAACTTCCTTTATTATACCCTTTCCCGGGGAGTAGTGAAAAAGGAGGTGTGATAATTTCTACTATTTATTTTATACAAATATTTTAGTAGTTGTCCCTAAACGAGGAAGGTACTTACGTTATGTGGTAGTAACTATTACAATAATTTAGGTTCACACGTACATAAAAGTTCGAACAATTAGACTTACATAGTTTAGAAAGAGAAGTTTCAATTGAAAGGATGACTACTCAAAAATATAACATAGTGCATCTTTTGACCGCATTCTTAAGAGGTAGCATTATGGATATTTAATAGTGATAATTGTTTGTAATTTAGTTTTTAATTTATAGCCCAATCAAATATTTTTAAAATATATATGCATAAATATATAATTATAAATATACATTATGTAAATATTGATATAAGATACACAGGCAACACACGCTCCCAGAGAAATTTATTGGTGTGTGTGTGTATATATATATCTGCTTTAATTGGGGTAACTTGGTGGTTATTGAGAAGATGAGTTTATTAAATAAAACACAAACAGTGCACAAAGAAGAAATCAGCTACCATGGAGACTTGCCATGGATGAGAAGTTGTAGATCTAGAATTTAGAGAGAAGAAAAGTTGTTCGATATTTCAGAGGAAGAAGAAGTTGTATATTGATACATGCATCCTCAGTATCTGTACATGCAAATATATATATATATATATATATATATATATATATATATATATATATATATATATATATATATATAT
>MU724499.1:51834-72965 GCA_026770625.1 Nicotiana glauca | reverse complement strand
TGAAGAAGGACATTGTTGCATATGTTGCTCGATGTTTGAATTGTCAGCAGGTCAAGTATGAGCATCAGAGGCCTGGTGGTGTAATTCAGATGATTGAGCTTCCCGAGTGGAAGTGGGAGCGGATTACCATGGACTTTGTTACTGGACTTCCGGTGAACCGAAAGAAGTTTGATGCTATTTGGGTCATTGTTGATAGGCTGACCAAGTCAGCACATTTCATTCCTGTTGCCGCCACCTATTCATCAGAGAGACACGCTGAGATCTACATCCGAGAGATTGTTCGCCTTCATGTTGTGCCGAAATCCATCATTTCGGATCGGGGTATGCAGTTTACCTCGCGCTTTTAGAGAGCGGTTCAGCAGGAGTTAGGCACCCAGGTTCAGTTGAGTATAGCATTCCATCCTCAGACAGATGGTCAGTCCGAGAGGACTATTCAGATATTGGAGGATATGCTCCGAGCCTGTGTTATCGATTTTGGAGGCTCTTGGGACCAGTTTCTACCTTTAGCAGAGTTCGCCTACAACAACAGCTACCAATTTATCATTCAGATGGCTCCTTATGAGGCGTTGTATGGTAGGCGATGTCAGTCTCTAGTTGGATGGTTTGAGCCGGGAGAGGCTCGGTTGTTGGGTACAGATTTAGTCTAGGAGGCCTTGGACAAGGTCAAGATCATTCAGGACATGCTTCATTCGGCTCAGTCGCGGCAAAAGAGTTATGCGGATCGCAAGGTTCGAGATGTAGCTTTCATGATTGGTGAGCGAGTATTGCTCCGTGTATCGCCTATGAAGGGCGTGATGAGATTTTGGAAGAAGGGCAAACTTAGCCCTAGGTTCATTGGCCCATTTGAGATTCTTGATCGTGTGGGAGAGGTGGCTTATAGGCTTGCCTTACCACCTAGCTTGCCAACCGTGCATCCAGTGTTTCATGTGTCTATGCTTCGGAGGTATCACGGAGATCCCACCCACGTGTTGGATTTCAGCACTGTTCAGTTGGACAAGGATCTGTCCTAAGAGGAGGAGCCGGTAGCTATTCTAGACCGGCAGGGTCGACAGTTGAGGTCGAAGAGTTTTCCTTCAGTGCGTGTTCAGTGGAGAGGTCAGCCTCCTGAGGCATCGACCTGGGAGTCCGAGTCTGATATGCATAGCCGTTACCCTCATCTATTTCCAGACTCAGGTACTTCTTTCTTTTGTCCGTTCGAGGACGAACTGTTGTTTTAGAGGTGGAGAATGTGACGACCCAAAAGGGTCATCACCGTATTTCTCCCTTTTTCCGCGCTTCTCAGGCCTTAAAATCCTTATTTTTAGTTGCCTCGATTTGTGTGCGCATTCCGGGCATCAAGCCGGAAAGTTTTTATGTTAAAATATATGAATTCTACGAAAATTTTGAAGAATTATGATATTAATATTGATATAGTTGACTTTGGTCAATATTTTGAGTAAACGGACCCGGACCCGTGATGTGATGGTCCCGGGAGATCCGTAGAAAAATATGGGACTCGGGCATGTGCCCGGAGTCGAAATCCAAGGACCAGAACCCCGGTAAAATAATTTTTCTGTTAAATTATTTTCTGAAACTATTAAGGAAAAATAGAAATGAAAATAAGCTAGAAAAATAGGTATCGGGCTCGTATTTTGGTTTCGACACCCGGTACAGGTCTTAAATATGCGTTAATCGCTTTCTGTGAAATTTGGTCGAAATCGGACGTCGTTTGACGTGTTTCGGACCTAAATAGCTAAAGTTGGAAGTTATGAACTTTAAAATGAAAATTTTGAGTTTTGGGGTTTGATTCTTTGATTTTGATATTATTTTGGCGATTTGATCGCTCGAGCAAGTTCGTAGGATGATATTGAGTTAGCGTGTGTGTTTGGTTGGGAGTCCCAAGGGCTCGGGAGTGATTTTGGGGGTGGTTCGGAGTGTTTTTGGACTTAGAATGCATCAAAAAATTCTGCAATTTTTGCACAGATCTTTTCCTCTATGCGATCGCATAGGCATGTCTGCGATTGCATAGAGTCCTTTTTTTAGCCATCTCACTTTGTTCAATGCGATCGCATTGTTTGGTACGCGATCGCATAGCTTAGCCAGACTCCTCAATGTGATCGCATAGCTTTGGACCTCACCCAACATTCCAGGCTTCCCTTCCTCTACGCAATCGCATGACTTCTTCTACGATCGCAGAAGCCAACTTCCCACTCTCTATGCGATTTCATCTGTTGCCCCGCGATCACATAGACCAAAAATGCTCCAGTGATTTTTAAGTTAAAAACAGAACAGTGTGCTCAGAATTTTTGCCATTTTTCACACGAGCCCTTCACTCAAACCCTCCATAGACGAATTTCAAGAGTTTTCTTCTCCATAACTCTTTGGGTAAGTAATCTTAACATCATTTCCTCATTATTTCTTCATCTAAAACTAAAATCCTAGCCTAAAAACATGAAATCAAAGTAGAAATTAGGGCTTTTGGGTAGAGTTAGGTTTTTTTCGGAATTTTGGATGATTCAACCTCAATTTGGGGTCGAATCCTTAAACAACTTATATATTTGAACTCGTGGGGTTATTGGTGATTGGAATTTGGTCCGAGCCTCGAGTTTGGACCATATGGGCGCGGTGTCGGATTTTGGTATTTTTGGAAGAATGATAGGAAACTCATTTCTAAGCTATGGAATTGTGTCCTTGAGCTATTATTGATAATATTGAATCTAATTATGGCTAGATATCATTGTTCCGGAGTTGGATTCTAGAGGAAAGGCGGTGTTAGAGGCTTGATTGCTATTTTCGGATCGAGGTAAGTGTTTGATCTAACTTCGGCTCGAGAGAAGAGGATTAGAACATTATTTGTTATGTGCTATGTGGAGTCGGTGTATAGGTATGCTGATGGTTATCTATGCTCCCGAGTCTAGCATGACCGTGGGTCTTAAATTGCTTCAAATCGAATAATGTGGTATGACTTGTTGCTTAAATTGATTAAGTTCACCGATATGATCGATTGAGGACAAATAAAAAACTTGTATAGATTATTGAAGCATTGGCACGACTTCAAGTTGTTGGTAGCTAAGTACTAGAAGTGGAAGTCCTATGATTATCTCCCTTGCCGGGATTTTGGTATAAATTGAACACTCCCTTGCCGCGATATTTGAGTTGTCAGATATATTCCCTCGTCGGGACTTTTGTATTTATTCCCCTCGCATCTGAGTTGCGAATGATGTTGGGTGAGTTTTGATGGTAAATATTGAGGATCGGGTTGCACGCCGCAACGGATTAATTGTTGAGGATCGGGTTGCACGCCGCAACGGTGTTAAATATTGAGGATCGGGTTGCATGCCGCAACGGGAATATGGACTGAGTATATTGTTCTATGTGTTGAGCTTTCCGGTATTTCTTTATCAGTTATTACATGCTCAGTTTTCACTCTTGTTAGCCTATTTCTGTATTTGAACTGTTGTACCCCCCAACATGTTTCCCTCCCCTTTTAACTGTTTAGATTAGCGTATTCTCCTGTTATTGTATATATCTGTACAGGTTGTTTGTGGTAGGTCCTGTCTAGCCTCGTCACTACCTCGCCGGGTTTAGGCCAGGAACTTACCAGCACATGGGGTCGGTTGTGCTGATGCTACACTTCTGTGCCTTTTTGTGCACAGATCAAGAGGCAGCTTACAGACCGCCGCAGTAGTTCTAGAACGGGAGCCGACCTTCAGTCCAGAGACTCTTAGGTAGCTTAGCTGACGTCCGCGGGCTCGGAGTCTTATCTATGTTATTTCAGTTTGTTTATTTGTATCGAGACAGACTCTTGTGTATTTTCTTTTAGACTGATGTTTTTAGTACTCCTTAGTAGTCCGTGAGTGGTGACACCAGATACTGGGTAGAGATATGTTTTAAACTTCCGCATTGTGATATCGTTTTTGTTAAAATTCCGCATATTTTAAGTGTTTATTCCAGTGTATCATATTGTTCTAGATAAAAACTTTGTGAAATGTTTAAATAGTTGGCTTGCCTAGCTCCGATAGTAGGTGCCATCACGACCCCGGTGGTGGAAAATTCCGGTTGTGACAATGTGATCTCTTAGGTTTATGCATAAACTGATTGAGAACCTGAACAACATAGGCTATATCAGGCCTTGTCATAGTCAAATATAGCAACCTGCCCACTAACCTTTGATAAGGTTCAGGATCAGGTAACACATTGTCCTTCGCTCTTGCATTTGTGATATCCTCAGAACATAAGATAACTTCATCACATTCTGCTGTAGTCAGCCTCTGATTGCACTCTAATGGAGTGGATACTGGCTTAGCTCCCCCTAGCCCAGAATCAGCTATCAGGTCAAGTGCATATTTCCTCTGATTCATCAGAATGCCAGCCTTGCTGCGAGCAAACTCTACGCCCAAAAAGAATCTAAGCTCCCCTAAATCTTTCACTTTGAACTTCTTCTGCAGATTTTTCCTATCAGACTGCATTAGGCTGGGGTCATTTCATGTGACTAGGAGGTCATCTACATAAACTAGAATGACGACCAAAGTTGACCCTCTCTGTTGTGTGAACAAAGAGTAGTCAAAGTGAGTTTGAATAAATCCCAAATCTCTAAGGGCTTCTATCAACTTCAAGTTCCATTGCCTTGAAGCCTGCTTCAAGCCATAAAGTGATTTCTTTAGCTTGCACACCTTGTTCCTAGACTCCCCCTTGATGTTGTACCCTTGTGGTAGCTGCATGTATACTTCTTCAAATAAGTCACCTTGCAAGAATGCATTGAGCACGTCCATTTGATAAATGTAACAATGTTTAGAGGCTGCTACTGCTATAACTGATCTAACAGTGACCATCTTGGCCACAAGTGAAAATGTTTCCTTGTAATCTAGGTCTTCCTTTTGGCTCAAACCTTTGGCTACAAGTCTATCTTTGAGTCTTTCCACCTTACCATCAGCATGATACTTCACTTTGTATACCCATTTGCATCCTATATGAACTTAATGTGTAGGCGGATCAACAGAATCACATGTGTTGTTTTCTTCTAATGCTATGACTTCTCGTTGCATAGCATCCACCCACCTTACATCTTTTGAAGCATCATGATAATGCTTGAGCTCAACTATAGAGGATTGAGCTGACAAACATCTAACATAAGAAGGAGATAACCTATCATAGCTCAGGTAGTCTGACATATGGTATGCACACGATGTGGACACAAAATCTTGCAGCCATTTTGGTGGCTCTGCAGTTCTGGGATGCTTTCTGACTGCGATTGGTAGTGCATCATTCATATCTTGCAAATGTGAAGACTCGGCCTGCAATTGTGGTACAACATCAGGAGCAATATTGTCAACAGCTGGTACAGGAGTAGTGCTAGATGGAGTATTTGGCTCTTCAGGAACTGCTTCATTCCTTTGTCCGGCATCATCATCATGGTCTGTAGTGTGATCAACTGCTAAATCTTCACACAATATGTTTGAAATATTTGATATATCAGCTGGCTCAAGTGGTGGAAAGAATGGAGCATGTGATAGTTTCATTTGTCTGAAAGGAAATATTTGTTCCTTAAAGACAACATCCGTGCTAACAACAAACTATTTAGATTGTAAATAATACAATTTGTAGCCCTTTATAGTTTGAGTGTACCCTATAAACACTGCAGGTAAAGCTCTAGATGAGAACCTGTCATGCCTCCTAACATTCACAGCATAACTTAGACAGCCAAACACTCTCATATGGTCTAAAGAAGGTTCAGTATTAAACAGCTTTTCATATGAAGATTTACCCTTTAGAACTGTAGAGGGTAACCTATTTATGATATGTACTACTGTAAGAACACACTCACCCCCAAAATCTTAGAGGGATAGCAGCTTGGAATCTTAAGGCTCTTGCTACCTCTAGAATATATCTATGTCTCCTCTCCACAACACAATTCTCTTGTGGAGTGTACACATATGTTGTTTGATGAATAATTCCCTATGATTCTAAGAAGTATCTCACATCTGAGTTAACAAATTCTGATCCATTGTCTGTTGTTATAGCTTTAATAGACCAATTAAACTGTGTATGAATCATGGAAATCAGTCATTTCATCAACCAACAAGTTTCATCTTTGGCAGAAACAACCAAGTGGTTCTAGAGAAGTCGTCAACAACAGTAAGGAAAAATCTTTTATTGCCATATATAGGCACCCTGTAAGGCCCCCATACATCTGCATGCAAAAGCTCAAATGGACTCTTTGCTCTACCAGTACTGACAGGAAATGGCAACTTAGTTTGCCTAGCTAATGGACAAACATAACAATCAAAACATATAGTCTCTTATCTATCCTTTATGAAATGTTGTTTGAGTTTGCCAATTTTCTTAATAGTTTCCATAGGCATATGTCTAAGTCTTTAATGCCATACCTCCAGATTTATTGAGCTCTGCTTATTCTGTGTTGAAATCTGCATAGCTGTGGTATTTATAGTTGGTGTAGATAATTTTTTCTCATGAAGACAGCCCCTAAGAATGTATAGCCCATTAGCTTCACTACCAATCCCCAACACCTTGTCAGTGTGGAGGTCCCGAAACACACATAGATCAGAAAAAAATGCAACCAAGCATTGCAACTCCTTAGTAAGCTTTGAAACTTACAGTAGGTTATATTTAAAATGTGGAACATGAAGCACATCACTAATCTTGCGATCCTTGAGAATATTAGTTGATCCTCTATGAGTGATTTTAGCTAGATTTCCATTCGGTAAGTGAACTGAGCTACTACTGTATAATGGAGTGGTATTACTCAATAAGTCAATCGTTGAAGTCATGTGATTGGAGGCTCCATTATCTACAATCCATTCTCCCTAATTCAAAAAAGTCATTAGACATGTGATATTACCTGACTCAAGATCTGCTGCATTAGCTGTGATCTCTATAGGCTTGCTATTTAGAAGTTGCAAAATCTGCTGGTACGCTGTGATCTCTGTAGACTTGCTATTTAGAAGTTGCAAAATCTGATGGTACTGTTCTGAAGTGAAGGTTTGTGCAGTAGGAGTTAGAGTTGGCATACATCCTACAGGTGCAGTCTGTTCAACTGCTATGTTAGCTGCAGCTTGTGTGTTGTACTTCTTTCTGAACTTGTTATCATTTGGATATCCCACTATTTTGTAGCAAACCTCCTTAGTATGTCCCTTCATCTTGCAAAAATCACATAAAAGTTTGTAATTCTTCCTCATTTTTTGTTGATTTTCAGCCTTATTTAGCCATCAATGTTTTCATTTCAACATTATCCATGTTAGCAGAAACACTTGCCATAGTCCTTTGGTTTTCACGTTCCATTAACATAGAATACGCCTTGTTCACTAATGGCACTAGCACCATCATCAAGAGTGGACTATGAGTTTGTTCATAAGACTCATTTAGTCCCATCAGAAATTATAGAAGCTTTTGACGCTCCATGAACTGAACAAAGTCACGAGAATTTGCAGCATTACGACCAGGAATTGGTGCTAAACTGTCAAACTCTACCCAAAGTACTTTCAATTTTGAGAAATAAGTAGAAATTGAGCTAGTGCCTTGCCTAGCTGTAGCAATTTCTCTATGGATCTGAAAAATCCTAGAACAATCAACCTTATCAAAAATCTCTTTTAAATCATCCCAAACTTCACTGGCATTTGAGGAATACACCAATCCACTCAACAATTCCGGTACCAGGATAAAACAATTGCATTACATCGTTGCCAAAGATCAATGAGATTCGTACCGTAATTCTCCTTTTTGCATGTCCCATCGATGAAACCAAGCTTGTTTCGACCTAGAATTGCAATTTGCATTGCCCAACTCCACACAGAGTAGTTTTCTGGTCCTCTCAATTGTAATGAAATCAAAACAACTCCTGATTATTATTGAAATTCAGGAAGAGTGGATGATTATGACCTAACTTCTCTGGTTCAGTGTTATCGAGGTTCTCCATTGTTGATCCTTCAAGTGAGTTTGTGAAATCTAAATTGAGGATGAAATTAAGACCACATTAATGGTCGTGTGGCTCTGATATCATGATGAAATCAGCTACCATGGAGACTTGCCATGGATGAGAAACTGTAGATCTAGAATTTAGAGAGAACAAAAGTGGTTCGATATTTCAGAGAAAGAAGAAGTTGTATATTGATACATATATCCTCAATATCTTTACATGCAAATATACATATATAAAATCAACTCTAATTCTTAACTAGAGTTAAAACTAAAACTAACCTGAGTTACACTAACTCTACTCTACAATAAGTTGGTTACAACTAATCTAACTAACTAATAAAGCCTAACCACCACAATCATTACTAATCTCAATAGAATCACGCAATATTTATGCATTTATGCAGGATCAGAGTTTGTTAAATGAAAGGCATAAAATTAAAAGTGATAGTTGCAAGGCTGAACGGTCCTATCCCACCGATGTGAGGTTCATATGCAATATATACACACAAATACATATATTTAGGACTAAGAAGTTGGGAGCTTTTGTATACTAGGAATAAAGTGAACGCTCATAGTTTATTTCAGACAAATTCACTAGAAATTACATGTCCCTAGCTAGCAAGAGTGCGAATTCCAATATCTCTAAAAAGAAGGAATTTCAATTTAAATAATGTATTGACATTAACTCATATCCACATAGTCAATCCAAAGATGATCCAAGCTTAAAAATGCAAAGCATCTCTTACGACCATTTTAGCCTCCCTTCTCATTCTAATATGAGCAAGACTAATGTTATCAAAAAGAAAAAAGAGCAGACAATTTCTGATATTGGGTAAACAGTTAGCTTGAATATTTACATGAAGGTGAATTCAACATTAATCTCTACCATTATTTGTATAGAGACTGGTTTAATCAGTATTAGCAAAATATCTTCTTTCTTTTTCTAGTAATTATCCAAAAATATATATATATGTAAAGGAGAAATGAGGGATACATTTCGACTCAATCATCTGAGAAGAATTGGCTACTAAGATTATCCATAACAGCTAACTGCATATTCTCAGACGGTTTCCAATGTCTCTTCCTTTGGTTTATAAACCAATTGTTGATCTGCTTAGGATCTAGTCCCGTTGATTCTGCTAGTGAATTTTTATCTCCTTCCTATATAACATCAGCCACATAATTATATATATATATATATATTAGGAAAAAATGAATTCGTCCAACCTTCTTCTTGAGGGCTTAATTAACAAGAAAAATATAAGGGTTTTATAAGAAACAACAAAACAACATTAAAAAAAAGTGAGTGAAATTAGACCAATGATTTTAAAATATGTCAACGAGAAACAGTCTATGCCATGAAGGGATAGTAAAAATATGCAGTAATAATATGATATTGTTTTTTCAGTTAGAAAGATTAGTTTGCATGCTTATCAAGGGCATGTTATCAATTACCAACAGGACTAGGATTTAAGTTCGACAAATTGAAGACTTTTTCCATTATCGTTATAGTTTAACCTGAAATAGCCAGATATTTATTACTTTTACTAGGTTATCAACTAAATGTTTATCATAAAAACTTACTTGTAATTGATTTAGTACTAACTTAATTGTGTAACTCCTTGTTTTAAATTGTAAGTGTATAAACGCTAAACTCATAGAACTACGAGAAGGGCAGTTTGATGCTATGTTGCTCGGATTCCCTAAAATAATTGGTGCACCAATATCGAATCCTCCAAAAAAACACTATATTTGCATTTTTTAAGAGACCGAAGAAGAAGAAGAAGAAAAAGGCATTAATGTAAAATGTAAAAGAGGGATAAAATAAGAAGTACAAACCGTAGGGTAAGGCCATCTATAGTGGTCATTCCACCATGCAAGTAAGATTTGCCTTGCCTCTTTTGGTAGCTTTCCTTTCTTCTTTTTCTTTGAGAACTCCAATTTTAGACTACTTAGGTGACTCCCAAACTTACGTAGGAGTCTGTCCTTTAGTTCATTATCCTCACTTCTCTGTCCTTCTGCCTCCCCACAACTTAACTCTTCATCTGATGATACACCACCATCATCTGCAACAATCAAATGCACAATTAACTCCATTTTAGACCAAGATAAACTTTGTTCAACATCTATATTGATCTGTATTCATCTTAAAAAATTCATTTAATATGTAAAAATTAATAATTTAAAACGTATAAACTTAAATTTAATAAAATTTCGAACCTATAAGCATCAAATCGGCTCCGCCTCTAGTTGTATAAGCTCTTCACACATGTGTTATCGTTCATTTCCTAAGAGTTTGTACATACACGTGTTAACTAATCATTCATCTAGTTCTAGTCAAAAGCATAACGGAGACGATGCAACACGCAGGCACCTAGCTAGAAAGCTAAGAGTTATCTTGCTCGGACTCTCCAAAATATTGTGACACCTCGTGTTGGATCTGCCAAAATACATTTCTTTTGAAGGATTTGACACACTCCTAACGGTATTTTTGAAAAACCAAACAACATAAGCTAAGAGGCCTCAATGATAAAGGATAAGTTTGCTGGCATTGCCAATAGTAATTTCATTTTTCTGGAAGCCAATGTTGCTAACACGAGTATATCGCGATTGACTCCCATCCTGTTACATGTGATTTAAGATTTTTTTTACCTAATAGTATAAAAATACATACGACCTCAAATATATATCAGATTGAGATTTAATGTTTCTATCAGAATGAGGCTGGAGAAATTATACCTTACTCTTTAAGTTTTTACATGAAATAGACAAGCATTTCAACATCGTATTAGAGTTGCAAGAAACCTAAGTTTAACTCTTAGCACCATTATTAACAAAATAAAATAAAAAAAATCACGTGTTTGACTTGTGAAAATGAATTTAGTCCTCACGTGTTACAAAGAATTTTTACGAATTTTGAGTAATTAAATAGCACGTGAAAAGACATAGTAAAAATATAACTAAATTAATAAAAATGTGTTATCTTCTAACAAATTAAGCTTTTACATGAAGTAATATGAATGATCACACATTTAATATAACTAATTTGAGGTGGAAAAAAGGAGGAATTTGATTAGCTACTCTAGGAACCATGAAAACATTAAGGGTCCGCTTGGTAGGGTGTGTATGAGAATAGTACCGAATATGATATATTAATAATCCTTGCATTAATAATATTGAAATTAGTTATGCTGGGACTAGTTCTTATTGACTATTCGGTTTGGTACATTAAGGGGTCGTCTGGTTGGAATACGATTTATATCGGTATAAGTTATATTGGGATAAGTTATGTTGGGATTGTAATTGTTTATTTATTGTTTGGTATGTTGTATTAAGAATGACAATTGCATAATTTCTAAGAAGAAGGTATAAGTTATACCGGTGCTAATTATCTCACCTTCTATAAGGTATAAGTTATCCCGGTGCTAAAATTAACACCGGGTTAAAATATACCTGGTTTGATAACCAAACATAGTATTAATTAAGGTGATATTAAATTTTTATACCACCCTTATACCTTATTATACCTCATACCAAACGACCTCTAAAGTTTTTGAAAGTGCAATTTTGTCTTTAGACATGTTTATCCATATAAATGTACAAGAGTAGTAATAATTAAATAGGATGTATACTAATACAAGTATTAGTTATACATAGGTTGAAAAATACTAGCAAATAAAAGATTAATGATATCAAAGCTAATACATGTATTTTCCCGCCTAATACATCCTACCAAACGATCCCAAAGTGTACACCATTAAAATAAGAATTCTAATTCTATGCAATAACAACAATACGTATATCATTTTTTTTGTGAACTCATCGACGCCCACCTAATAGTGGCAGTATTTAGGGGTGTCAATGGTTCGGTTCGGACGGTTATTTTATAAAATTTATACCATACCAATTTTTTGGTTATTCTATTATGTATAACCAAAATTAGACTTTTTCGAAACCGTCCCAATCATGTCGTTTTTTCTTCGGTATCGGTACGGTTTGGTTCATTTTCGGTATTTTCTTAAATATCACGTAAAATTCACCAGTAGAAATTGGATACAATAACATATGTTCTTTTATAAAATTTAGCAAAACTCTCTAGATATTTTTACTGTTTAAAGTGTTACGAATTAAAAATAAACAATAAAATATGGCTAGAGTATAGATCCATCAACTATTCTACAACAACATAAAAGAAACCAAATAAAGGCAAAAAAATATAAATCACACGAGTGGAAAGATATTAACCAAGTTAGGAGTCAAGAATAAAGTCTATAGAAGATGAAATATTCAAAAAGATAAATCTAAATTATATGAAAGGAAACATATTAAATACATATAATTTGCTACTCATAATCGCTAGAATAATTGTATCTTGCTAATAAAGATACTTGAAATAACTTAGTTTAAGTAGAAGTAGCATAATAGATTTCAGGAATTAGTATTGTGAGTTTAATTAGTTGTTGGCTTATAATAGTTTTCATAATTCCAAGGCCCAAAGAAAAATCATATGTATTTTTATTTTTAAACTTATTAGATAAATATATTTTTAACATGTAAAATTTATTCGGTACGTATCTGTATTTTTTCGGTTTATTTTTATATAATAAAAAGTCTACCCTAATTATCGGTGCGGTTATAAATTTATATAACAACCTACGGTTTCTTAAAAAAAAACCTAAAAGTTGGTTCGCTACAGTATGGTTCGGTCGGTTTAATCAGTTTTCGAATATCCATTGACACCCCCTAGCAGTATTTTATAATCGGGGGAGTATAAGATATCTATTTAGTTTTTGGAAGCGTGTGAAATAGAACTTTCGTTGTTAAACATTTGTGGAGTATTTATTATTTTGGGGTACAAAGAAATAACTAACTAAGAGTAATAATTACAAATATTACAGTTGATTTTTTAAAGTTATAATAAAAAGTGTGTAGACAGAAATTACTAAACAAAATGCCCAATGAAACTTTTGGCAAAGGGTCAAGTTGAGATCCTGCTTAGACCATGCATTTAGGTATTGTTTGGCCAAGAGTTTTGCCAAAATAAATTTTGGATTTATTTTCAAAACTCATATTTGGTCATAAATTTTGCCCATATTTTGGCAAAATTCTAAATTCCAAACCCCAAATTCCAAAATTACCCCAATTGATGATTTTGGGCCAAAATCCCAAAACTTGAGAATTATATACATGTTTTTCCAAAATAAAGTTGGAAAATATGTTTTGAAAACGTATGTCCACAAATATTTTCATTTTCAAACCAAACTTCACCCAAATCAGATTTTTTCAAACAAATTTGGAATCTATGGCCAAATGCTAGCTTATATTACTCCCACTTTTCTATTTTACATATAAGTTCAATATATACAACATACCAAAAATATTATGAAATTTGATACGATCTTAAACACATTTTATTCTTAAAAGACCACATCATTAGAAATTTAAAATACTATAATTAGAATTAAATAGATTTTAATATATAAAAAGTGTGGATCTTGTTGTTACAGGTAAAGAAATACAGTTATATAAAATGAAAGAAAAAATAATAGAATTAATAATCGAAAGAGCATAAAATCGATAATAAAAAAGAAAGAAGTGTTAGTTGTGAGACCCACAGATAATAGGAAGATATGGGAGCAAAGAGATCTACATTGGGGAGCACAAAGGCCCATGACTCGACACCGACCCACCAAGATTTGACATCCACTATGCTGCAGTTGCAACAGCTGCAGCCTGCTGCTTTCAGTCTCAGTGGGTTTTTCAATACTATAATAGCCCGGTTGACCATGCACAGCTTATTTTGGAGAAGTATTTTTTTTCAAAAGTATTTTTCTCAACAAAAAAAGTGATTTTGAAGAAAAATTATTTTTTTCTGCTTTTCCAAAACTGCTTTTGCTTCTTTTCAAAAGCACTTTGTTTTCCTTCCAAAAGCGTGGTCAAACACCTTAATTTTTGGCCAAAAATGATTCTGGCAAAAAAAAAAATACTTTTGGCCAAACAGGCTATAAGAAAGCAATTACAAGTTGGATATGGTATAGTGATTAATGAAATGAATATTCAGTAGAGATTAGAGTTCAAATAAAATTTGAGATAAACTTTTTAACTGTCAAAACTATAATAGGCAAAGTTATTTGGTAAAGGTAGAAGGTATATTAGCGGAGTAAAAAGAAATTAAAAAATAAAGTAGGTGTTGTATTATACTCCATTTATATATAGAGAGAGAGTAAATAGTGACAGAAAATTGTGTCCGTGTGCAAGTGTTTGATGAAGTAGTACTTGCTTTGGATAAAGAAATAAGAAAAGAAAAAGAGTTAAGAGGATTGGCAGCGGAAAGCACGGGAGTCCATGTGATAAGTGGATTATTAATTATTTAGACCACCCGCTCTACACGGGCTTTCTCTCCATTCAAGTTTTTCTTCATTGGTCTGGTCCTACCCCTTTTATATCACTTCCCAACCCCACCTTACTCTTCTATTTCTACATTTATTCATTTTCCCCTTACAAGGTAGGCGTCAATGATGTGTAGCAACCAAAGGTTGTGGTGGCTGTTCTTTTTTTAATCAAAGGTCTTGGGTTCAAGTCTTGAGTATGAAAAAAAAAATTGGTAGGGAGCGCTTCACTCCAAATGGGGCACTATACGGCGCGAATTCGAATATAGTCGGATTCCAAAGCTTATACCGGATAACGGGTAAAAACCCCAATATAGACTATGACACTTAATACTTTCTTTCATCCACAACACAAATACGGAATAGATTTATCAACTAGTAAAATATAAGCAAATGAAATGAATTTAACGACTCATATATTATGTCTATTTTAAATTTAACAACTATTATGCCACAGTCACAAGCAAATTAAATTTGGATATATGAATCCTTACTGTCTATTTGAGGATTCATTATAGGTTAACAAGTTTATCCGCCACATCAATGACACTAGAAATTTATACAACCATCATATATATGTAAAATAATAGGAGTATATCTTTAATGTACAAATCACATGTATTAAGCGTACATCTAAAGCATCAAGACCATAATAGAGGTAGCGAAACATTAAATTCTCAAAAATCATACAGCATTCATCAACTTCAACATGAAGTAAAGCCACAAAGATGGCAAAACAGACCACAAAGAAAAGCAGCCGCAGCCATATGGAAAACAGCATCCAGCAGTTATCAGTTAAACATGTTTAATGCAATCTAAGCACGTGAACGAACTTATGCAGTCATACAGCACTTCCACTAAAAGTAATCTTGATTGGAAATTATACAAAAAAATTATTATAAGCTGAACTGGCAAGTTAAGCACTAAGGCACACGAGGCCAGATTAACAAATTATATGTATACTTGTATTGATAGCCAAGCATCACTGAAAAGTTAAGTTGTACTTTGAAACAATAAAAAATTATAGTTGTCAAACACAAAGAATTTATCTATTTCACACATTGATTGACAACTTTATTTTCCCACCTTAACGACTGCCATTTTTGCCATTCTTTAGTGTAAGGCTGCTGCCCTCTACAGATCAAATGCCATTTGCCTCAACTCAAACCTTTTGTGGAAGTAGACAATGACAGCTTCTAATGGGTGGAGAAGCATAAAATAACATAACTTTATCCTTTTTAATTAGTTTCATATATTACTCTTAAGCCTTAAGTCCAGAACAAAGCAAAAGACTTTTGTAAAACAACATAAAAAAACAAGTTCCAATTGTACTTCGCATGTATAGTTAAGGCTGCCAGACTACGACAGAAGATCATGAGAGTTGGATCAAAGAGAGAATTGAACAAAAGATCAATGTTGTCACGTGACACGTTAGTTAAGATTCTTGATTTAATCTCTTACGATAAGAACAAAGGGTTATAGTAAATCAACAAGCTGAATTCATAGAAGAGTTTTCTTCCTAAAAAGATCACTTTAACTGCACACCAATTAGATATCAAACACTTCCCAATGAGTCTGCCAAAAACACATGCTATAATATCGGAACTTGAAACTAAGAAAGAAAATAAAAACCATTTAAGGCTTTGTAGGCCGGAACATCAATTTATTTATTTTTAAAAAAAAGAAATTGAAATGGGATCTTTCATAGAATACTAGGAAAACAAGAGAGGAACTAAATTGGACATCCTTTTACAAAAGACCAATTAACTGCAGCTCCACATGCAATGCACATTCGGAGAATACATGCAACATTGTAGACTGTACTCAACATGGTCTTTGTTCGACACGAGAAAGTAAAGGCAACCAACATCATTGTACTTCAATCCAAGTTAATTAAAAGTAATATTGTTCCAACTCTTCGGAAATATTGTAGGGTGTGTTATTACCAAATTCAATGCTCTATCATAGGGGTGTTCATGGTTCGGTTTGAATCGGTTTTTCCCTAAAAAGAAACCAAATTAAGTAAGTCGATTTTTTAAATATTAGAAACAAACCAAACCAAACCAATTAAGTCAATTTTTCTCTATTCAATTTATGTCGGTTTTTGGGTTTTTTCGGTGATTTGTCGGTTTTTTCTTAAATATACGACATATACTACCAAGAACATATTCCGGCGACCATATTTTCAATGTAACACTATCAAATCAATTGCCCTTTGTGAAATCTATTATTTACCAAAATATATTGATGATAATTGAATCAAATAGTGATTGAATATTTTAAGGACTCAATTAAAAATATGTTATTTCAATAAGAAATGGATTCTTACACTAAACAAAAGAAAACTACCAATCAAAGTAGAATGTAAAAGTAAAGAACTATATTAAAATTGCAAATTATTAATATTTACAATAAATTTTTTGAAACTTTGTATAACAATATACATATATATATATAGGTGTAATAATAAATTTGAAATAGTTATTCATATAGTCGGTTTGGTTCGATTTTTTTCTCATTAAAACCAAAACCAAACCAAATTTGATCGGTTTTTAAAATTCAAAACCAAAACCAAACCAAACCAAAAAGTATCGATTTTTTTGATCGATTTGATTTCGTTTTCGGTTTGGTTCGGTTTTTCGAATTTTTATGAACGCTCCTACTCTATCATATGCGTGAGCCAGCTCCCGCAACAAAACTAGTCCAAGTACAAGAATTATAAACCCTATTCATACTACTTGATAGGAAGTTAGCTGATTATATTTTCTATCTATATTTTAAGATATTACCCCGTGTCTTCTCCTATTTAATGTAATAGTCTCATTAGTTTGTAGGAACAAAAATTACAGGCACGTTCCATATATAAGGTCAGGATAACTCATGACTCGGTGTTTACGCCAAACCAATCAACTTAACATTAGCAAGTAGAAATCAATGTGAGATGACATACTATTGAATCAATGGTTAAGTACCGAATGTATACATAACAGACACATGATTGTCATGACTAGCATGATTGTTTTCATGGATCAGCACATTTATCAAACAGATGGTAATTGCAATATGTTCCATAAGTTGCAAAATCATTCTTGATTTATAACAGGAAACTAAATAATTCCAAGATATATTTGTACCATAGTCACATAAATGCCCAAAAAATGGTCAGCTACAAATGGCCTCCCTATAATCAGCAGTGAATCTAGGAAAGCAAGGCTAGGGTAGATATAGAGGACATATGTTACTGTTGTTGAAATAATGGTATAGCCTACTATAGCATGTCACCTCAGTCTGTGATACGTCTAAATCAGAATCTCTGAGCTAAAGTGGTTTGAATGCGAAAAAAAGAAGAAAATTTCTCTGACACCAAACAAAAGGCAAGAGAGACAAGTGAAGCACCACAAAACAATATGAGTAAAACTAGGATGAAAGGTCCCAGTTGCACTAAAACAGATCTTAACCCTGAGGAAAAATATGGCTAGCCCTTTACTAAGTTTGCTATACTAGTATTTTGTATTCAGTGAATTACATGCAACAAAATAAGCAAAATCATATGCTCAGCCAGGGCCTGAACACATAAGGCAAGAAGCTCTCAATCATACATATATCATAATTTATATTTCTGACACCTTCTGGTCATTTTTTGGAGCTCTATGCTAGTATATTATTATCGCGTCCACCCAAGTGCTGCTTAACTGTTCTTTTCCTTAATTTGCAGTAACACAAGAAATAAGTACGACAACTATAGCTCAAGGAAAATATGTGATTTTGAGGCTTGTAGTCCAGTGGTCTGGTAGATTAGTTTGCAAACATCACAACATATATGTGTACACAATTCTCATTGTCTTAATTTCTTCATCATTCGTGCAAAAGAATTTCATTTAGAAGGGAAAAAACAAGGAAAAGAGACGAAAAGAAATAGTTGCAGGCAAATTAATTGATCCGGACACCATCATCATCGATATAAATAAATAAATAAAACTTGCAAGAGAAAGAAAGGACGTAGTATTGGACTAACCTTTGCAAAGATTGCTGAGTTGCGATTCAATCTTGCTGAGGAACGTAGTTGCTTCATCGAAAGGCCTAGACAGATCCGACTTATACTTCACCAATATATCACAGTACGTTTCCTGTTTCACATATAATAAGCAAATATGATCAAAATTACTGTTCCCAGCAAGAACTTAACAAGTACTAGTAGCAAGAAAAGTCAATATATAACGGCCGGCCACGTTTAAGGGGGTCAAAATTGAAAGAAGGAGGAAAATAGTTTCCTACAAAGGATGTTATTTTATACCTCTAAAATTAATATTTTACTTACATACATAGCGTAATTTTTCGTAATATTACGGCGAAGGGTGATTAGTCAGACACCCTTTGGTACAGGTGGCTTCGCCCATGATAACAGCTAATATTTATAAATTCTACAGACAGAAAGAATTAAGAAGAACTGACCATAAACTCATCGAGTTCAGGATCAGCTCCTATGCATATGGAAGTAGCGTTTGCTTTGCGAAAGTCGTTTTGTTGCCTTATCTCTTCTAGTACAGTTGCTATCTCTGGTGGTGCTCCTACCTGAAAAATAAACGAACAATTTAAACCTAATCAGAACCTAAAGCCTAAATACAAGCCAAAAGAATTATCAAAAAAAAAAAAATTAAAAGAAGAAGTTAAGATCGATATCCAAATTTGCAGAAGCTAAAGATTTGGAAAACCATAACCCTCTTTGTAAAGAAAAGCAAATCATAAAGTATCGGGAACTTATGAAAAAACATATCTCTAAGAAGTGATGATGAAAAGATATTTAGGTTAAACAGTCAGTGGCGGATGTACAATTTAAAGAAAATTCACAGTTTTTTATTTAGATCATAGAATTACATGTGAAAACACTGAAAATTACTATATTTTCGGAAAACACTCAGAACTTTAATTCATAGAGATTATATATAACGAGTAACCTTTTGGCAATCAATATAGGCGCAGAGCAATTTAGGATAAAAAGGATGGGAGACGATTTTAGCCTTGATAATATTAGAAGCATCTTCATCATCTTCAGTATCATCGCGTCTGCTACAGCTGCCTCGAATTTGATGGTTTTCAGAATTAGCAGCTTCCGATGATAATTGAATATCATCGGAGCCAAACATCATAGGAGGAGTAGTCAAAGTGTTGTAGTTGTGGTAATTCATGTTGTACTCAGTTTGCATCATTAGATTCTCCGGTGACATCAACGCCTTGTCCGCGTATTCACTTGTTGAATGGAAACCATACATTTCTTCATCCATATCACTCTTCAAAACCAAAGTTATGTGAATTAGTAAAGAAATAATCAAAATACAAATTTTTATTTTTATAAAAGAAGTTATTGGGTTGGAATTGGAGTGGGAAGAAGAGAGCTAGTGGTTTTGGTTGCTATTTGAAGTGGGGTATTCTTTTTTTTATTTTTTAAGGGAGAAAATAAAACTAAAGGAGAAGAGGAAAAGTAGGGAAGTCCGAAGAAGAGGTTCCAAGACTAGTGTGGGCAAGACCAAGATAGGTCCCATACTTGTTGGATATAGCGAATCTAACATTTGCGTAAGTCCGATCTTACGCCTGTAAATGTGTGCAATAATGAAAAGAAAATATTTAAAAAACAATATGAGAGAGCACATCTAAATGGCTAAATTCACAATGAAAGTCAGATATTTAATCACCCTGCGTTAAATCTTTTCACAATATAAGGAGTATCCCAAATACGTACGTGCGGGCATTCATGGGTAGAGCGTTCGGCCCGGCGAGATTCATGTAGAATTGTGAAAGACCTTAGGTAAGGCAAGTTTGGAATTACTCTCTAGGTTGTTTAACATTATTATAAAGACGAAGAAAATGCATGAGGAGCGTAGGTGGAGTATGATGATTCCGTTGTACAAGAATAGGAATATCTAAAACTGCAACAATTATAAGGGTATCAAGTTGCTAGCCATACAATGAAAGTTTTGGGAGAGAGTGATAGAAGGGAGGATGAGGAGGATGTTAGGCTTTAGATTTAATGATAAAAAAATATAATTGCTTTTGGTATAAGGACTCAAGGAAATCAACCAAGATCGAAGAAAACAAAAGGAATGAATCAACCAACCAACTAAAGATCCGGCAAGGAAATCAATCAGAGATTGATTGAAACGGAAAAGAAGCATCGAAGATCTTGCAAGATGATCAATCAAGCTACTATTTCTGGAAGGATCAAAAATCAAGGAGTAAATCTAGCGCTATCAAGATTTGTGGAAGGAAAGCTATTAAAGTCCTCTAATTAAGGAAGAGCAACGGCAAATAACCTTATTTTTGGAAAGAATCAATTTCTTTACAAGGATCAAATCTCTTGGGTTGACAAATCTCTTCAGCAACGGCCTCCTACAAAGTATTTATACACATCCTTAAGCCTTAGACAGACAAACTTTGATCGAACCAAATACCCTCTCTTTGCTCTACTGAAAACATACATTGTAGCTCTACTAAATCTGTTGTGTAACAAGTTAGAGGAGAAAGAGAGAAAACTATTGGTGGGGCATTGTATAAAAAAGGAAAGGAGTGACATAGAAACTGAGCTATTGGTGTAAATCACACCATTCATGTTGTACTCGAGAAACTCATTCACTGAAAGAGAACTCTCTTGCAACCCAAGGGGACTGGACTAGGATTCACATTGAATCCGAACCAATATAAAAATTCTGGTATTTTTAATTCCTACACTTTATTTCTGCATCTTAAATTCTGCTCTTATTAGTGTCTCGTTATTACATCTAGTCGACTAAGTAGAAAACTAGTCAACTTGTAGTGATTAAAATATAAAAATAA